>JAAEAF010005570.1:0-13132 GCA_011037195.1 Triatoma infestans
AGAGTGCGGATCAAAGTTCACTGCGGCTGTGATATACAGACTGTTACTTACATTTTATTCAGTTTCTTTTCTCATACTTTCTTTTTTTACTTTTTACAATTTTTGAATTTCAGTTAGTTTTCATTTTCTTTTTCTTTTTGCTTTCCTTTTTCTTTTCGGGGATATTTTTATTTTTATTAAAGGTTGGATTAAACCATTTATTTTATTTTTCTTATTTATTTTACTATTATTATTAAACAGTGATTTTCTTTTTAGTTTTCTTCAAAAGTTTAAGTTTATTTTATTTTATTTTTTTATTTTTTAAAAAAGAAGTACCTTTTTATTTCGTATTTTTAATTACTTTTTAGGTAATAGTAACGTATTTTGTTATCTATTATTATTATTTTACTTTCTTTTATTTCTTTCCTAATTGGAAATTTTTATTTATTCATCTTTCTTTAATTTAATGTGACAGACAACAGTAGGGGGCAGGTAGGGGTTCCGCCAGACATTGATATGGAAAATGAAGGGGCTAAGGGAATTGATAAAGGGCTTGAACTGAATTTAAATGTTCGGAAAAATAATGAATTGGATATGTTAAGTATTCCTATGGAATATCGATATGAGGATTTGGGGCCATATTACGTTATTATAGAAAGTCTAAATAAAGAGAAAAAGGGAATTTCCAGAATTCATCCAATGTCTATTGGGAAATTGTTATATGTAAATCATCCCGAAATTGCAAACAATATTGACTCAATTAAAAAATTGGGAATAAACAGAATAAGAATCGAATTGAATAATGGGGTTTCTGCCAACAAACTTATTAAATCTGTGGTTCTGAAAGAAAAAGAATTTAAGGCATATATCCCTAGATACTTATTACAAAGGAGAGCTGTAATAAGAGGGATAGACACTGAATTAAGCGACGATGAAATTAAAGAGGTTATTAGGGGTCCTTTGGGGCATAAATATGAAATATTGGATTCAAGACGATTAAAGCGAAGGGTAACAGACAGAGAAACAAACGAAATTAAATTTATACCCACTCAGTCTGTATTAATCACAGTAAGGGGCCAGCACATACCTCAATATGTATATATACGTTACGTAAGATGTGAAGTTCACAATTATATTCAAAGGGTAATTCAATGCAAAAAATGTTTGAGGTATGGACATTTTCAAGACCAATGTAAAGGAAATATTAGGTGTGAAAAATGTGGGGAAAATCATGAAGCTAGCGCATGTAATAATACAGATACCAAATGTATAAATTGTGGAAGTACTAGTCATTCAGCTTCGAAACACGATCTGTGCCCTCGTTTTAAAAAAGAAAAAACAATTAAACAAATAATGGCCGAAAATAATTTACCGTATATGGAAGCTAGGAATTTTTTTGAAAACAACAATTCGTTTTCAGCACTAGCTGGTAAAGATATTCCTACACTCGATGATTTGAAAGAATTCCCTCTTTTAAATAAAACATCTTACCCCAATAGACAATATGCTTCTACGATAACGGTGAATAGGGCCACAAAGAGATTTAGAAGAGATTCTCCGAACTATGATCAAAAAGAAATAAATAAACAACTATTCAGTCATGGAATGGAGAAAAATGTACCTGGTGGCCTGATCCCAAAGAATCCCTATAAACCCACAGAAACTCAGAAGGTTCTAAAACCATTGAGTGCTGAAAACGATCTAGAAATTATGTTTGAAGCGATGAACTCTATATTAAAGAGTATAAATTCAAACGAATTAAAAGTTATGCCGGAAGATAAACTGAAATCCATAATTAAAGATAGACTAAAAAGTTTAAATGAAGCGATGTAAGAGAAATGTAAGACTTTTATTTTTTAAAATATTTTAACTTAAACACTGTACTTAACTAGTACCACACTAGTTCATGTTACTTGTGTGCATGTTTGTACATATATATATATATATATGTGTGTGTGTATGTGTAAGTATGCATGTATGTTTGTGATCATGTTGTCTGTACATACGTCTGTTTTTAACTTAGGTATGAATGTGTGCGCGTGCGTGTGTGTGTATGTGCGTGTGTATATATATGTATGTATGATTTTTATGTATATAAGTGGAGTGAAAATGAATGTGTATAGTACAATGTGTAAATAAATGTTATTTTAGGTTGTAAATAGTATTTTATTGTACAGTGTATATATTATTTATTTATTTATTTATTTATTTTTCAAAAAAAAAAAAAATGGGAAATGATAAATTAACTATACTACAATGGAATGCCAGATCTGCAATTGCAAATAAAGGAAGTCTGGAAATCTGTCTACACAAAGAAAAAGTTAATATAGCTTTATTGAGTGAAACTTGGTTTAAACCTAACTCTGTAGTCAAGTTTGCTGGCTATAATATAGTGAGAAACGACAGGATTGACGGAAAAGCGGGTATAGCAATATTAATTAATAATAAAATAGGTTTTACCGAAATTAAAAATTTATATAAAATAAACGAATTGATGCCCGTGGGAATCTCTTTACCTCTTTACCAGCTTTTCAAAATAAAAAAGCATTATCAGTTATTTCTATTTATAATAGTCCAAAGAACAGTGTCAGTTATGCAGAATGGGATAAGTTTATCAAAAGCATTCCCCCTCCTTTTATCCTAGGAGGCGACTTTAATGTACACAACCAAGTTTTTGGATCCACCTTTACAGAGGCCAAAGGCCGCTCTTTATTAGAAGTAATACACGATAATAATTTGATCTATTTAAACACTGGGTTTCCAACTTTAGTTAAAAGTATAAATCAAATTAATGAATCGGCCATAGACATAACTATTTGCTCTCCACAGCTGGCCCCTTTATTTAATTGGTCCCTCCTAGATGATTCCATGGGTTCCAATCATATACCGATTATTATCGAATCAAGCAATAAAATAATAAGTACAATAAGTAGACAGAATTTGCGTAAATGGAATATTAAAAAAGCAGACTGGTATTCTTTCGGACAAAGTATGAATAAAAATATAAATACTATTAATAGCTATACAGACTTCATCTCTGCCCTGAACTCAGCTAATGAAAATTCAGTTCCAAAATACAAAAATGTTAATGGGAGTAAATGTTATAACTGGTGAATAACGAATGTAAAGAGGCAATAGATAAAAGAAAACTAAACTTTAAACAGTATGTGCAGAATCCTAATTATGCAAATTTTTTAAAATATAAACAACAAACTGCTCAAACTAAATTAATAATTACAAATTGTAAAAGAGCTCATTGGAGAGAATTTTGCGGGAAATTAAATAAAAGCACACCAATTGGTGATATATGGAGAAATTTTAAATTGTTATCAAAACCAGAAAATAGTAATATACCGCTAGTTCAGGGCGACTGGTACGTCGATTTTATAAATAAATTGGCACCCCCTTTCGTTCAAAATAAAATAGAATATGAAGATTATAATAGAATTAATAATGAGCCTTCTCATATGCTAGTGCAACCTTTTAATATAAATGAATTAAATAAGGCTATTAAGCAACATTCAAATACTGCCCCGGGGATGGATAATATACACTACCCTATGATAGAAAATCTTCCGGCCCCCGCAAAATTAGTATTATTGAAACTGTACAATGATATGTGGACGAGAGGGGTATTTCCTAGCGAATGGAAAAATTATTTAATTACTCCTATATTGAAACCCAATAAAAATAGACACCAGTGTGAATCTTATCGCACTTTCTTCGTGTATAATGAAAACACTCGAAAGAATGATTAAGAACAGATTAGAGTGGTGGCTAGAACATAATAAAATGTTACCAGAGAGCCAGTTTGGGTTTAGAAAGGGAAAATTTGTACATGACTGCCACATACAATTAGCTACGGATATCTTCTTAGGATTTACAACAAATAAAGTAACTTTAGCTTTGTTTTTAGATTTTACTTCTGCGTACGATAACGTTCAACTTCCAATTTTGGCTGAAAAAATGAAAATTCAAAACTTTCCCATCAAATTTATAAAAAATATTATTGATTTAATTTCAAATAGAAACATATATGTAAAATTAAACGACAAAGTAGAAGGGCCACTATAACATCAATTGGACAGCCTCAAGGGAGCATTTTGGCCCCGATATTATATGCCGTATATGTTAAAGATTTAGAAAACATTATGGAAAACGTAAAACTGCTACAGTACGCAGACGACGTTTGCATCTATGTAACAAAGAAATCTATTGAAGAATGTATACAAGAACTTAAAACAGCTATAAGAAAATTATATCCATGGACGGTTAAAAACGGCCTATCTATATCTGAAGCAAAATCAAGTTTAGTCCCGTTTACGAGGAAACGTAGGTTAAATATCTCCAATGAGCTATATCTAAGCGGCTGTAAGTTTCCTTGCAAAACATCAGCTAAATTTCTAGGTTTAATAATGGACAAAACTCTTAACTGGAAAATTCATGTTAAAAATATAGAAGTCAAAATTGGAAAATACATGAACATCTTAAGAGCCGTATGTCATAAAAATTGGGGCGCCGATCCAGAAATTTCTTTATTGTATTACGGAGCCACCATAAGGGCGATATTAGATTTTGGATGTTTCCTATATGGACAAGCCAAAAAGACAGTTTTGCGGCCATTTGAAATATTACAAAATAAGTGTCTAAGGCTATGCTTGGGATTTCTAAACAGTACACCAATAGATATTTTATATGCAGAAGCTTGTGAAACCCCAATAAGGCATAGAATGCAGATTATTTCTGATAGATATGTATTAAAATTAATGAGCAGAAATAGCAAGTTGTATACTCAAATTAGCGTATTAAATGAAAAAGTACTGACACACTCCTTTTGGAAGAAGAAAGATGCACCTATTTTTACTGACAGTTTCATACACACTTCACAATTCAGAAAACTCGTATATTCAAGCGATAATCTTCCTATATATTCCACTGAGTACAAATATATCTACTGTAATATTAATACTCATAAATCTGTGGATCTCAGAGCGATACCCCAAAAATGGAGGAATTCTGTGTTTGAGGAATATATAGGAAAAAATTGGCCGCAAAATTATAGAATATTTACTGATGGTTCCAAGTTGGATAATAAAGTAGGGTGTGCCTTTTATGATCCCCAACTGAAATTTTGTGAATTAGCGCAGCTAAACCAATATGCCTCTATCTATACTGCAAAAACCGTAGCTATTATAATGGCACTTAAGTATATTCTTAAACTATGTAATAATAACCAATATATAATATTGAGTGATAGCCAAAGTGTATTAAATAAATTAGCCAATTTGAGTAAATCTCCTAACTTGGACCATCTATTTATAGAAATAATGCAATTAATGACTCTTTTAACGGAAAGGGGAATATCTGTGGTTTTTGTCTGGGTTAGAGGACAGTGCGGTGTTAAAGATAATGAAATCGTGGACATGATAGCTAAAGAAGCAACTAAAACTGGAGAGGCCGCAAACATAAAATTAACCCCCTCCGAATTTAAAAACCACATTACTAATAGAATGCTCAATATCTGGCAATTAGAATATGAAACTAATTTAAAAGGAAAATTTTACAAAATGATGATTACGAAATTACCCAGACAACCATGGTTCAAAGGGCTGGGTCTGAACAAATATACAATTATGACGATTAATAGACTGAGATCAAACCATGCCATTTGTGGTGCCTACTTATATAAAATTAATGTCAGACCCTCCCCAAATTGTAGTCTATGTAATACGCATGATGACTTTAAACATATAATAATGGAATGCCCTAAGTTTAATGATAAAAGAGATGTAATTTTTAGAACTTTATACAAATATTTGGAGGCCCCTTTCCGTTATGAAGACATTATATTTTCTAATAATGCTTATGTGTTGAGTGAATTAATAGAACTGGCTAGACAATATGATTGTGGGTAGTAAAAGTATGTCTGTTTGTGTGTTTGAGAATGAAAGGTGAGTGTATGCGATTAGGATTAAGTATTACGTGATTGGTTGGAATATCGAGTACACCAATCCATTTGTACATAGTATGTATATATTTTCTGTATATAGTGCAAATATATTTTAGGTCTAATATATTAGGTTAAGTATATAGGGGTGCGAGGAAATCGAGTACTCCACCCCACCGTATGAATGTTGGTCTGGTTGTTAGTATGAATGAGTCGCGTTAGGTTTTAGAGCTAATCGTGCGAATGTATTTATTGGCGTGTTTGTATTTATTTGCATGAATGAATTAGGTTAGATCCGTGAATGAATGTTTGAGGCAATAAGTATGTAGTCAGTTCTATAACGCATAAGCATATATGGCTGAATGATAAACATGTCAATGCCAGGAAAAAAAAAAAAAAAAAAAAAAAAAAAAAAAAAAGACATTAGAATATCATTAACAGTGGGACAGATATTTTGTTTGTAAGCAGAGTAAATTTTCGTAAATTTTTAAGCACACCAATTCTCGTCCGATCACCGAAGTTAGCAACATAGGGCGTGGTTATAGTACCTGGATGGTGACCGCCTGGGAACACCGCGTGCTCGTTGGCACTTTTCTTTTTTGTTTTCCAGTGTTCCATTTTCCATAATCCGCTGTTTTGGACCATTCAGTTTAGTCAATTATTTCTTTAATTTTCTCCATGTTTGAAATTTTAATGAACTATATATTATTCTTTTTCTTTTTTTTTCCTTTTGTCATTTATTTATTTGAAATGTACAACTGTAACAGCAATGCTCCAACAACTAGTAAATATGTTAACAAGCGTATACGTGTGGGAGTTATCACCCATTGGTGACCCTCCATGTGACTTTTATTTACTCTCCTCCTACGTCGAGGAACTCGCGCGGCCAGCCGATTCAGACGTCGAGTCGGGTCATCAGGAAGGGCTGAAGATGAGAGGTGATGAATTAAAGCATTAGGATGGTCAGAGAGGCGGGAATGAAACTTTTTATAGCCAGCTGGAATTATATCTCTAATGAAAGGTATATTGAGATCATTGAGGATAGTTTTGTTGGGGACATAGTATCGAGCATTAGTTATGCGGCGAAGAATTTTTGATTGAAGTGATTGAAGACCGTAGAGTTGGAAAGTTTGGCTGACCCCCACACTTCGAGTCCGTAAGTCCAGATTAGTTTGAGTAATGCGTTATATATACGTAAGTACTTTGTTGCTCAATGTTAGTTTTGATCGTCTGTCAATCAGTTGGGCTAGTAGGTAAAACCGTTTCTTCATTTCTTGTCGTTTGAGTCTTGTGTGTGGATTCCAAGTCAGGCGCTTGTCAATGTACATTCCGGTTTAAATACACTGGAGAACAGGTGGCACGACGAAGAGTGAATGTAATTTGTTGGCATTTCTGGACATTTTCTTTCATCCTCCACTTAACAGATGGAGAGAATTCAGATGTTGTTGCAGAGTACCTCACCGGGTCAGAAGGGGAGAGAGTATGGCGATGTAGTCTGGGTAAGTGAAAGTCGTCACAATAAGCCTTAATGGGAGGCTGCAGTGCCTGGGTCTTAGTCCCCCGCTTCATCATTCTAATTCTAATTCTAAGTGAAAGTCGTAGTGTGAGGGTGAGTTGGTATGTCGGCAGTGTAAAGTATGAAGAGTAGTGGTCCGAGAATACTGTCCTGAGGAACACCGGCCTCTGAAGGCAACATAGAGGAAAATGCGGTTCCCTGGTTGACAGAAAAATATCTAATGGATAGATAAGACAATAGAATTAAATAGTACGTGTGAGGAAGACAGTTTTTGAGTTTCCACAGTAAACCCGGATGCCAAACTCGATCAAATGCTTGCAGGCACTTGAGCAATACTCCTTCCGCTCTAGAGAAGAGGCGATGAGATCTATAACACGATGACACTGATGAACTGTGGAATGAAAACTACGGAATCCAAACTGATGATCGGGAAGGATGTTTTGAGTATTTAAAGAGGAGTAGAGGCGTTTGAGAAGTAGCTTTTCTAAATTTTTCCCACTATTGGTAGAAGGCTTATGGGACGATAGGAAGTTCGGAGATGATGAGTTTTGTTGGGTTCGGGGATCATTTTAACGACAGAAAATTTCTATTGTATAGGGAAGTATGTTGTACGGAGAATTGAATTGTATAGAGTAGTAAGAAATACTCACCAAATATTGCTTTTTTGGGGAGATTTAATAAGATTTTTGAAGTAATTAAGTCAAACCCAGGTGCTTTTTTTGCAGAAAGGTGTTTAATAGTGTAAGAGACTTCAGATGGAGTGAATGCTTTGGGTGGTGTAGAAAGCTGTAGAGGAATAGAGAGCTCGTGCTATATTTGGTTTGAAAAATTGGGATCAAAGATATCTGTGTGAGGTGTAAATTCTGAGCTTAGGAATTCCGTAAATAAATCTGCCATTTCCTTGTCTGATTTGGGCCACGTCATATCATCCTTACGTAGTGGAGAAGGTGTTTCTCGATAAGAAAGAATTTGTCTTGTTGCCGTCCAAGGGAAGTGTTGTAATTGTTAGGGAAGCTGTGTACTCGTTGTCTGTCTTCTCGATATTTTGCCAAGGCTGTTTTTAATTGTCTAGTGAGTGTGTTGTAAATTTTTTTGTGAGAGGGGTATCTGGTTTGGTGCCATACAGATCTGGCCCTGCGTTTGTTTGTAATTTATGTCCTAATATAAAGAGGCAGGTTACTGTCGTATGTAGATGTGTTTGATTTACTTATTGTTCAGTCCCAAGCTGAAGTTTGTATTGCGCAAGTCAAAGAATGGACAGCATCGTCAATTTCTTCTTTAGTTTTAAGAGGTACAGTCAATTCTTGTTCGTAGTATTGATTCGAACAGCTTCCAGTCAGTAAAGCCAGGAGTCAGTGTGGGCCTGCAGTTAGTATTTATGGGATGTGTGTCGAGAGTTAAAAGAACCGGGATATGGTCAGATGAAAGCTCATTGACAGTGTAAATATGTGAATGGAGTAATGTGGTTTGAGAAATAATGAAAAAGTCAAGAATATCAGGTAGTTTTGATGGAGATATCGGCCAATATGTAGGTTGAGGAAGAGAAAGAAATGCACAGTTGGTGCTGGAGGGTGCGTCAAGAAGTGTACGTCCACGAGGGTTAGCCAACGTGGATGTTTCGCGTTATATATATTATTCTGAAATAGCAAAATATATTGTATTGGCATTATTAAAAAATATTTGATACAGTACAGAACTCAGCAGAGTCGCCAACGGCCATTTTACCGACTGATATTTTTTTACTTTCTCTACTCCAAGTAAGAGGAAGTATTATTGTAATCATGACCCAATTTTCGATATCTAGTTTTCACCGGAAATACTATTAGAAATAAAAGAGAAAGGAATTAATGTGTGCTGTCACTAGATAGTATACAAAGTTTAAAGAAAATGGCGAACAACCATTTAGTAAAATCGCACTTCCGGTTGATGGAATTTGCGCGAAACCTTTGTGTCAGATGTTGTGGCAGTATCTAACGGGAAGTTTATGCTTCCCCTCAATTGTTCGTCTTTAGATAGTTTGTTGCGACTCAGCCCCTCCTGCAGCCACTCACACACACACACACACACACACATACCCATCTTTACGTAAATATACCTAGTATTTGCTATAAAAATTTTTCCATACTCAGGGGACCTCAAAACATACATTTTCGGGTTTTACTTCAATTCGAAAATTTGACAGATCTTAATTCTTAGATTACTTGGTAAGACAAGAGAGAAAAAAATGCAAAAAATATATTTAAAACAAATTGTTTTTTAAATTTTGAAATAATAAAAAAAAAAAGGCCAACAGCACGCGGTCTTCCCTTAACGGTTGGTTGGGATCACCAATCCAGGTACTAACCACGCCCAATGTTGCTTAACTTCGGTAACCACCGCCAGAGAACCGGTGTTTCCAACATGGTATGGCCGTTGGCGGTAAGCTCACTACGTTTTTCACTGATAAGTCTCATAAACGCTGGTGTATATTTTTACGGCAAAATTCCTTTAAGTGCACTTTTTGTGGAGATGTTGGGTTAGGGTTTTCTCTAAATTGTTATTTTATTTTTTAAATTACACAATTCTATCATCTAAATAATATTAATTATATTAAATTGTTGTCGATCCCGAGTTTCAAGAAAATCAGAGGGACCGAAAAGTGTTTTTACTGAAAAGTATTTTTTTAGTTTTTCGGCAACTTTCCTCTTAAATGTGTCCAACGATTTCCTTTCAACAAAGTACGTGAGCTACACATTCAATGAGCCACAACTTTTATTAAGAACATTTCTCCGAGGTAAGGTCATTTAAGGGGAGGGGTTTTGTGGTTAGGTTTTCGTCTAAAATGCTATTTCAATATATTATAAAATTTGTTCATCTAAATAGAATTAAATATTTCTAGTTTCAAGAGAATTTGTAAACCGGATACGCGTTTTTACCAAACTCTTATTTTCTGTTTTCACGATTTTCTTCCGAAACTTTGTTCCGAGACAAAGTTATTGGAAAGAGGTTATGCTTTCTCAAAAAAAAAAAAAAAAAAAAGTGATTTTATTAAATTTAGATTCGGCCATTGATTGACCAAATTAAAGACACATAATAAACAATTAGTAAAAACTGTTTGATGTAAATTTGTCGATTTCAATCTGTAAACTTGCAGTAAGGGACAGTCGGGTCAAATTATATTTTTATCTAAATATTTCAATGTTTTCTAATTTATCTGCGTTTTATGAAAATGCTGAATGAACGAACGCCCAATATTGCTTAACTTCTGTGATCGGACGAGAACCGGTGTATTCAACATGGTATGGCCGTTGGCAATAAACATAATACGTTTTTTACTGATACAGTAATGTTGTTCGTCCACACATACAAAGAGCTATAACTTTTATGTCAATTTTTTCCATAAATGTTAATTTAAGGCCAATTTTGGTTAAGTCAGGTCGGGTTGGATTAGATTTTATACTAAAGTGCTATTTCGTTTAAATTACAAACTTCTATCATCCAAATAATATCAATTAGAAATAAATATGTTGTTCTGGTGACATAAATGAGAAGAAATAATATCCGCACCCAGCGGCATTTTTGGTAAGTAACAGGAGGGAAGGTTACTTTTTATATACGCCAATTTATGTTGTAAACAACGATTCAACATAAGTATTTTAACGTATATATATTACATAGCCAAATTTTCGTGAATGAAGTTTCATTGGAAATACTTATTTTCGGCAAGGAACCCGATAGCAATAAAATGTATTTAGTGTCTGGGCTGTGTGTGTGATATTTAAAATCAATAACAAATTTCGGTAAGAATAAATTGATAATTAGTTCAGGTACTACCTGTAGGCTCCGATCAAAATGTATCATCCGAAAAATCTGAATGTCTTTATGAATAAAAAAGCATTAAATTAATAAACGCAGGTAAACTAACATTGCACTGACTTTATATTTCGTTTAGGTACCAACCACTGTATCACACAATAATAAAGTTTTGGTCAAAATCCATCATCCAGAAATGCTACTTCACTGAATGGTTCTTCAGTTTCTCATGATTTCCCCGAAAATGTTTTATTGAAGAGGCTTCATTGGTATAGACTGAGTCTCAAATGGTTGTTATGGGAGGTTTTCCAAATTAAGAATACTCGAGCCATTAATTATTGTATATTATATTATTTATTGTTTGCAATAAACAAACAAGAAAGTATTTCTTTAGCGACAGTATTTTTATAAAATGAGTTTAATTTAAGATTATATTCGTGCTTTCAGATTGGGCTACTACGTGGTGACTGGATTTTATGAATTACGAAACTGTGTCTAGGAAAAGTCAGAAGATAGTTTAGCCTAAAGAAAATGAAAAGATCGTGTGTTAATGGAAGGAAATTTACTTTTAATTTTCTCCAATTGATCGTGTCCAATTTTCGAAATTCAGCTTTGACTAAAAAATTTCCGTTTTTTTTTTCGATCTCTGAGTCCTGACAGCGAATGCTTTGTGTGTTTGACCCAGTCAGAATATCGCTTATACCGTATTTTTTCCCATAAAATAAAAATGAAGAAAATGGTTGATCAGTTTTTAATGAAATCCCATATACTTCTAGTCGCCAACGGCCATACCACGTTGAATACACCGGTTCTCGTCCGATCACCGAAGTTAAGCAACATAGGGCGTGGTTAGTACCTGGATGGGTGACCGCCTGGGAACACCGCGTGCTGTTGGCACTTTTTTTTATTTCTTTGAAAAAAACAAAAACATTTTTTTTTGTTTTTACTTTCTCTCGCTTAAAGAGGAAGTCGTCCGGTGTTTCACACACAACAGATTTTTTTTTATTCATGCTTTGATTAAGCTTGGGATCAAACTAATCCCAATCCTAATACATTAGGATATGATTAGGAGTGGGACTCAGTATTTAGTTAGTAAATAAAGTAAAGTAATGCCTATTTTTTAGACGGATTTAACGCCCTACTACCGATCAGGTGTCACAGACGGAGCCTGGCACAAAGATACTTTGACTACAAATATAACCCTCAATTATTGCTTCAAATAAAATCAGGCCAAGAGGGAATTGAACCCATATCTTTACTACCTTACTTTTTTTTTTTGTATTGAGCAGGCTGTTGGTTTTAAGAAAATGAATTAATGGGTCATGAATCGGCTCAAGTGCGTAAGGCATTAATTCTCTTTAGCGACAGTATTTTTCTACAATTGAGTTCATTTAAGATTATATTCGTTGTTTTCAGATTGGGCTACTACGTGGTGACTGATTTTAATGAATACGAAACTGAGTCTAGTAATATAAGAAGATAGTTTTAGCTTAAAGAAAATGATAGATCGTGTTTTTAATAGAAGGAAATTTACTTAATTTTCTCCAATTGATCGTGTCCAATTTTCGAAATTCAGCTTTGACTAAAAAATTTCCGATTGCAAAAATTAAATTGAGGTATGAGACCTTTGGTACGCTGCAACCTGAGGAGATGGTAGCTCAAAATGGCCTGGTGGTGAAGGCCCTCAAACTTCTTAAGGAGGGAGGGATTGTCTACTAGGAACTGTCGGGGATGGCACAATAAGCCTCTGTTGGCTGGAGTGCCTTGATGTAGCTCACCCGAGGTTGGTAATTATAATAATAATAATAATAATAATAATAATAATGGTTCTATGTAAAAACATTACTACATCTACCTTATATTTGTTATTTAGTATTGTATAAAATAATTGCACACAA
>JAAEAF010005571.1:0-35093 GCA_011037195.1 Triatoma infestans
TTTCTTGAAATTCGGAATTTTGGCCATCTATTTATTTTTGATTAATTTTGTTTGGATGATAGAATTGTATTGATCAACTATGATAGCACTTTAGAGAAAAACCTAATCCCACCCCTCCCCTAAAAGTGCCCTTAAATGAATTTTTCCAGAGAAATGTTTTAAATAAAAGTTGTAGATCTTTGTATGTTTAGTTTATATACGTAGTTTCAAGAACATCGTAGGACACATTTTTGAGAAAATCGCAAAATAGTGGGAAAAATCATTTAGTAAAATGGTAAAGCACTTCCGGTTACCCTATTTTTTTGAAACTCGGAATTCCAACAACATATTTAATTATAATTAACATTATTTTGATGACAAAATTGTCTAATAAACTGAAATAGCACTTTAGATGTAAACCTAACCCCACCCTTTCCCAATAACTGCCCTTAAATGAATTTTCCCAGAAAAATGTTTCAAATAAAAGTTGTAGCTCTTTGTATGTGTAGTTGATATACCAAGTTTGAAGAAAACCGTCGGAGCCATTTTTGAGATAAACGCAAAAAAGTAAAAAATAAAAAACTTGTACAGTGGTACATCCGGTTAAGGAATTTTGACAGATGGCCCACTGTCAGATCCCATGGTGATACTAAACGGAATATCAAGTTTCAACTTTCTGCAGTTTTTCGTTTTTGAGCTATGCTGTTCACATACACACACACACACAGACCATTTGCTACAAACCACTTTTTTGGATTCAGTGGACCTCAAAACGGATATTTCCGGTGAAAACTCGATATCGAAAATTTGACACGATTACAATTCTTCCTCTTACTAGCGAGGGGTAAGAGAAAGTAAAAATTGTTGGAACTGTTTTTTTGAGAAATTACTCTATCGGTTGCTGGATTTTATACAAAAAAAAAAAATCTTTGTGTCAAAAGGCCGGTGGGTAACACCTAAACCGGTATGCCAAGTTTTGAAACTTCCTACGACATTTTATTTATCATAATATAGTTAGTGCATTTTTATTAAACCGGTTTTTTCGTTTTTTTGTTTTTGTTCAGTTTTCGTGATTTTGTTAATTCCAAAGTTTGTAAAACTGTAGTACAGAGAAAGTGGTGTGTGTTTCAGACGAGATGAACTAGATGTAGTCCTAGCCGTATTTAATCATTTGTTTTTTGTCGTTAAGTGTGCTAATGGTCTTTAGGTTTTTAAGTTCACTGAACTTAAAACATTCTTTTTTTTTTTAGGTTGAGATTAAGTATTTAAACACTAAGTAGGTATTTAAATTTAATAATAGTAACTGCTATAGTTTTTAGAATACAATAAGGAAAAGTAGAGTGACCCCTGTTAGGAATTTCAACCTTTTGTATACTCCAGGTAAGAAATAACTCTTATCTTTAGTAGGACTCCTTGTCAAAATTTACAGTTAGTTGTGGGAGAGCGGGGAGTTTTTACTAGCTATAGGACAATTGTAAAGCATAGTTGTGGGATTCCTTACTATATTTTTAACAGAAAAAAAATATTACAATAGTAGAGGGATCCGTCACAAGGAGGGTCCATCAGTACTATACTGTTTATTGTATTCTCCCTAGACATGCCGTCATATTCACTCTTCCAAATTCCTAACCAAGATTTTTCTCAAACAATTTTTTATTTATTTATTTTATTTTATTTTTATTTTTTTGATGGTCCATAAAGAATGCTTTATAAACAAGAAAATTGGTTAGGTTATATTTTATATTTACAGGAATTCACAAAATTCTTTATGTGCCAGTGTGTGGTGAAATGTTGTAGCTGGGAGTAGGGGTGATCAATCATCTTTTATAAACGACAAATCAATTGGGAATTTAATGTTTGTAAAGAAACATAATTTTTATTTGGTTTTATATTCTTTTTTCTAAATTATGACTTCATTTAATCCTCAATTCCCAGTTATGTTGAATAGTTTTGTGGCACAAATATTGCTAACGGGTCAAGCAAATGTTCACGTGTTATTATTTTTTTATGACTAATTGCTAAAATAATATAGAATAAAAAATAATAATAATAATAATTATTATTATAATCTGGCGTGAAACACTCACACAACATTTTCTTAATGCAGTTTACAAAATTATCTGATATATCTGATTGGTCGGCTTATCGACCAAGAAAGTTTCCAGGATAAAAAAAAAATTATATAAATAATTTCAGGGTTTTTTATTTATTTCAAACCCAACGTTTCGGCCAAACATTGTATACCATCTTCAGGTGTTCTCATAAATTTAATCACAACATATTTTAAATCTATAACTATTATTCAACAATTATTAGATATAACCAAAAATATTTGTAATAAGTTTTCCATACTTTTCTGACATTAAAAGTGTGGCCGCTGAAGTTTGGATGGCAAACAATGTTTACCAAAACGTTGGGTTTAAAAAAAAAAAAACAGAATTGTTTTAATTATTACTTTCTGTTACTCTTCCCTAGTAAGAGGAAGTATTGTAATCGTGTAATATTTTCGATATCGAGTTTTCACCGGAAATACACGTTTTGAGGTCCTCTGAGTCCAAAAAAGTGGTTTTCAGCAAATGGTCTGTGTTGTGTGTGAATTTGAACAGCATAGTCCAAAAACGAAAAACCGTAGAAAGTTGATACTTGATATTCCGTTTAGATATCACCATGGGATCTGACATTACGTTATCTGTCAAAATTCCTTAACCAGATGTTCCACTGTACAAGTTTTTTTTACTTTTTTGCGATTTTCTCAAAAATGGCTCCGACGATTTTCTTCAAACTTGGTATATCAACTACACATACAAAGAGCTACAACTTTAATTTGAAACATTTCTCTGGGAAAATTCATTTAAGGGCAGTTATGGGGGAAAAGGGTGGGGTTAGGTTTCCAACTAAAGTGCTATTTCAGTTTATTAGACAATTCTCTCATCTAAATAATGTTAATTAGTATTGAATATGTTGTTGAAATTTCCGAGTTTGAAAAAAATCGGATAACCGGAAGTGCGCTTTACTTTACCACTTTATTAAATGACTTTTTCACTTTTTTCGCAATTTTCTCAAAAATTTCTCCGACGATTTTCTTCAAACTTCATATATAAACTAAACATATAAAGATCTACAACTTTTATTTAAAGCATTTCTCTAGGAAAATTCATTTAAGAGCACTTTTATGGGAGGGGTGGGGTTACGTTTATCTCTAAAGTGCTATCATAGTTGATTGTACAATTCTATCATCCAAACAAAATTAATTAGAAATAAATAGATTTGCCATAATACCGAGTCAAGGAAATTAGTTAAGCGGAGGTGCGCATTTACTGAACAGTTTTTTCAGTTTTCGACGAATTTCATTAAATTTTATAAAATTTTCAATTATAATGGTGAGAACTGGAGTAAGAGAAGGTTGTGTGAGTGTTTCACACCAGATTTTTTTTTTTCCAATAATTTTCCGTATTATCCTTGCGGGTGAATAATGGAAAAATCGATTTATAAATCTAACTGACCGTAAGGTTTCTCTGATTTCATGTAGAGATATTAACGCTGGTATAGACGTAGATGTGGGACATTTGATCCAGTAAAGAATTTTAGTTTTATTGGTTTTTTATTAACCCATTTTTTTACTTCTCTTACACCGCGTTGAAACACTCACACACCTTTCTCTTACTCCAGTTCTCAAAATTATAATTAACATATTTTATAGTTAGTGTACACCAAATTTAATGAAATTCGTCGAAAGCGCACTTCCCATTTACTAATTTTCTTGAACCTCGGAATTTTGCCCATCTATTTATTTCTAATTACTTTTGTTTGGATGATAGAATTGTATAACCCAACTATGATAGCACTTTAGAGAAAAACATAATCCCACCTCTCCCCTAAAAGTGCCCTTAAATGAATTTTTCCAGAGAAATGTTTCAAATAAAAGTTGTAGATCTTTGTATGTTTAGTTTATATACGAAGTTTCAAGAACATCGTCGGACACATTTTTGAGAAAATCGCAAAATAGTGGGAAAAAATCATTTAGTAAAATGGTAAAGTAAACGCACTTCCGGTTACCCTATGTTTTTGAAACTCGGAATTTCAAAAACATATTCAATTCTAATTAACTTTATTTAGATGATAGAATTGTTTAATAAACTGAATTAACACTTTAGATGAAAACCTAACCCCTCGCTTCCCCCCATAACTGCACTTAAATGAATTTTCCCAGAGAAACATTTCAAATAAAAGTTGTAGCTCTATGTATGTGTAGTTGATATACCAAGTTTGAAGAAAATCGTCGGAGCCATTTTTGATTAAAACTTAAAAAAGTACAAAAACCAACAAGTAAAGTGGTACTTCCGGTTGAGGAATTTTGACAGAATACCCACCATGGTGATATCTAAACGGAATATCAAGTTTCAACTTTCTATTGTTTTTCGTTTTTGAGCTATGCTGTTCACACACACACACACACAGACCATTTGCTGAAAACCACTTTTTGGACTCAGGGGACCTCAAAACGGATATTTTCGGTGAAAAGTCGATATCGAAAATTTGGATACGATTACAATACTTCCTCTTACTAGAAGTAAGAGAAAGTAAAAAACACCCCCCTGCCCCAAAAGCCCCTTTTTTTAAGGACTTCAGCAAGAAAAATGTTTCAAATAAAAGTTGTAGCTCTTTATATGTGTAGTTCACATTCCTAATTTAAAGAAAATCGTTGGAATCGTTGTCGAGAAAATACCAGAAAACTGAAAAATACATTTCAGTAAATACGCACTTCCGGTCATCCGATTTTTTTCAAACTTGGAATTTCAACATCAGATTTAATTCTAATTAATATTAAAATAATGACAGTATTGTATAGTAAACTGAAATAGCACTTTAGGGTGAAACCTAATCCCATCCCACCCCTAAAAGTGCTCTTGAATTAATTTTTCCCAGAGAAATGTTTCAAATAAAAGTTGTAGATCTTGTATGTGTAGTTGAGGTACCAAGTTTAAAGAAAATTGTTGGAGCCATTTTGGAAAAAATTTCAATAAAGTGAAAAAAACCACTTAGTAAAGTGGTACTTCCGGTTGAGGAATTTTGACCGCTGTCCACTGGTTGATGCCATGGTGATACCTAAACGGAATATCAAGTTTCAACTTTCTACGGTTTTTCGTTTTTGAGCTATGCTGTTCATATACACACACACACACACACACACACGCACACAGGTCATTTGCTAAAAACCACTTTTTTGGACTCAGGGGACCTCAAAACGGATATTTCCGGTGAAAACTCTATATTGAAAATTTAACACGATTACAATACTTCCTCTTACTAGGAGTAAGAGGAAGTAAAATTTGACAAAAGCATAACTTCCCCCCATCCCCCTCGGACTAAACATCTTTTTAATGAACTTTCAAGGATAGGAATTCCAAACAAAAAACCTATATTGTCCCCCCGTATTCATAGTTAGTACAGGAATTGCGGACCCACTTTGCAAGAAATGCAGCCAAAAGGTGAGGCGGACACCATTTCACTTTCTTGGAGAATGCGTGCGTACACTATGCTTGCAGATGATTCTTGAAATTTGGCGTCACAGAAATTTCACTCGCCTCAACACTGGCTGTTCCTTAATGATACAAGGCAGACGTGAGGTTTCACTACGGGGTGCAAATAGGCCCAGCCGTAGTCTGTGCTGAACCTCTTTGGAGCCCCCGGATTCTAGTATAAAATAGGATAGTATAGGAAAATTAAAGAAATCCTTCAGTGTTCTTGTGGAGACAATTGTAGAGAACATAAATCAATAAACGTGAATAGTAAATCATAATGGCTGTCAAAAAAATATTACTTGAAATGGCCTAAAACTTTAGACTCACTCATTATTTCCGAATATAACCATAGAATTCTGTCATCTAAATAATATTAATTAGAATTAAATATGTTGTTGAAATTCCTGGGTTTGAAAAAAAATCGGATGACCAGAAGTGCGTTTACTTTACACTTTGTTAAATAATTTGTTTCACTATTTCGCGATTTTCTCAAAAATGGATCCGACGATTTTCTTGAAACTTCTTATATAAACTAAGCATACAAAGATCTATAACATTTATTTAAAATATTTCTCTGGGAAAATTCATTTAAGGGCACTTTTGGGGGAGAGATGGGGTTATGTTTTTTTTCTCTGAAGTGCTAGCTATTATAGTTGATTATACAATTCTATCATCCAAACAAAAATTAATTAGAAATAAATGGATGGCCAAAAATTCCGAGTTTCAAGGAAATTAGTTACTGAACAGTTTTTTTTTTTTTCATTTTTCGATGAATTTCATTAAATTTGGTGTACACTAATTATAAAATTTGTCAATTATAATTTTTGAGGAACTGGAGTAAGAGAAATCTGTGTGAGTGTTTCACACCAAATTTTTTTTCAGATGTACAAATCCTCATTTTCAGTTTATATGTGAACTTTGTAACCGGGTAATACCCAGTATCAATTATTTAAATAAATGATAACTATGTATGTCTTACAGTACGAAGAGGGCATTCATCCATACATGGAAGGCGGAGGCACAGCAGCCGGAGCGATGTACGATCACAGACCATTGCAGACATTACAACCACATTTGAACCATGGACTACATTATCCACCACCGGGCAACCATGTATCACCGGCTGCTAATCACGTCATGGGACCAGTACCGGATGTACACAAACGGGATAAAGATTCAATTTATGGGTAAGTAAATTATTTGTATTTATTTATTTATTAAAAATTTGTGTGGTGCGTTTGTGGGATTCAAACAAAATAACTCAAAGTACAAAAAAAATACCAGGAAGCCATCAACTTGGTATTCCCGTCTAGGTTCCACTACCGTAATGACATGAAAGTTTGTTGGGCATAACTCATCAAACGAAAATGTAACTGACTATATATATAAATATAATTTAAGCCTATATATAATTTAAGCCTATATACATATATATATATAATTTAAGCAACATCTATGATTATAGCGCCCGAAGCCCTCTCAGGCTCTGCTGGTCTCCGGACAATGTTCTCTCGTAACAGACAACATAGCAATATAAAGGCAACATAGCTGGACTCAAACCCGGGATCTCCGCGTGGAAGCCCAATACGTTAACCCCTTCCCCTCCCTAACTCACTCTATTGAATGATTTTTTTCCAATGTTTCCGTAATTTTTACTTAAAAGGCATCAATTTTCTTTTAACTTTGTAAAGACGATCTGTTATTTATTGGTGAAGTTCTCTCCGAAAAATTAACAGTAGCGTTATGCTTTCCTATAAAGTACCATTTCAGTAAAATCTACGGTTTTGCCACCTATATGATATCGTTGCAGTAGATGCTTCCCTAGGCAGCATAACATGTAACTAGGGCAGTGATTGTCCTTAGCTCCGCTTTTGTTTTGCGAATCCTTGCGTGTGAAACCTTAAAGGGTCCTCTAACAAAATCTTAAGAGTGTTTTTCTCAACATAGTGTATGTTTCCGTAATGGTTATTTTTCACCGGCCTCACAGGCGGTTTTGTAGGAGATGCCCCAGAAAAACCTCGTGGCTAATGGGCGTTCCTGAGGTGCCCTACTTTGCCAATCTGTCAGCCTCTTCGTTTCCCTGAATGTCCCTGTGTCCTGGCACCTAAACCTAGCCGAAGGCTATTGCAGTTTGCCAGTGACTCTCATTCTTGACGATCCTCATAACTTGTCGTCAATACCTTGACGATCCTCGACCTGTTGCAGTTCGCCTCTAAGGCTTTTAGTGCGGCCTGACTATTGGATACAGCTTATGCAAGCGAAGATTTCATCCTAAAAGACTGTTGGGGTAATGCCAAGAGTAATGCCAAAGCCGACGCCAGCCCCGACACCGGGACAGGTCCTGGAAACATCTTTATATGCTGCAATTTCATTTTCATTACGCCCTCACATTTGGCGTTTGGGCCAATGTGTTAGATTTGATGAGAGTGACAAAAAAGGGAGGCGGAGTTTCTTTCCACCGCAACCTACACTAAGAGGTCTATTTTGGATCCCATGTGTGGTTGTAGCACATCCCTCATCTTCACACTCTTGATCAGATCTAGCAAAGCTGAAAGCGGGGCTCCGTCAATGAAGCTCCTGGCTTACTTATTTCCCGGTTGAAGAAACCTTGTCCTTCATCAGGCTGGCAGATTCACAGAAGATGTGTACCGGGGTTTCTTCTTCAACGTTGCAGAATCGGCATAGCGCTTTGTCTGCAAGTAGCTGGTGCATGTGCCTATTCAGCCAATGCCTCAGTTAATAGACGCACTCTATTTATCTTACATCCCATCGGCTCTGGTTTAGTAGGTCCCTAGTAAATTTAGGCAAATATCTCTTAATAAAGAGTTTTGCCTGCCTCTGTCCTTGGTGTTCTCTCCCACCATTGCAAACACTGTTCTTCTACCCAGCCTTTGATCGAAGATTGATTTAGGCTCCTGGACAACCCGCAGTTCGATTCAAGTCACTTTAAAGTTCGATTCAATAAAAGTTATTAGATCGGGTTCATCAGTTCTGCTTGCTGATAGAATCCCAACATTCAAAGAAAATCGGTTTACCGGAATTGTGGAATATGCAGAATAAGTTTTTGAGTTGCTTTTTTTTTTGAATTTGCTCAAAAAAAGGTTACAACGATTTTCCTTTAAGCTTAGAATGGTTTTTGCATAGATAAGAACGTATTTTAGAGGGGGTATTGTGGGGATCTGTCAGTTTTAGTTTAAAATTAAATTTGAAAATTTTCTTAATTTTGACATAGAGCGCTCCTTATAAGGTCGCTCAGATATATATTCAATTAAAATCCCCACCATCATTTTTATGGCCAGCCCAACTAAACATTGCAACAAATGTTGCAATGAAGTTAATGAAAGTCGTTTTGAGTGTTTCACACCGGTTTTCTTTTCATACTAAGGGTACCACCATCAAAACATGTATTTCTGTTAAAAAAAAAGAAGTCAATTTTGAAAATTTTTTGTGGCTTATGAGAAAGTAGAGTTTTTTTTTTTTTCATTTAAGGCGGGTCAACATCTATGGTCATTGGCGCCCGGTGCCTTCTCAGTGCACTGCCGGCCTCCCAGGACAGCGTACTTTCGTTACAGATAACACTGTACATCACTGGACTAGTGAACTGTAGAGGCTCCTAGGAGGAAAAAATCTAAGGGTAGCACTGGACTCGAACCCGGGACCTCCGCGTTACTAGTCCAGTACGCTAACCACTTAGCTATTCCTTTCCCTAAGAGAGAGAAAGCATATAGACATACCTTTAAATAGTTAGGTTTTTTTTTTTGTTGCAACCGTCCGGTGGGTGGTAAAACAAAACAGACACAGACAAATTCATAACAACCTCATACAATGTTAAAACTAAACACAATGTAGACGGTTTTTCTAAAAAACTTGCCAGTGTCACTTTGAGTAAAAATGACTTATGAGGTTCATACGTAAGGCAATAAAAATTAAAAATAAATTAAACTAAAATAAAAGAACAGATTGTTTCCAAAGATAACTACCATTTCACTGACATTCTGACATGAATTATTTCATTTCAATATTTTATGGCTTTTGTGTCATTCATACATCACCCTTGAATGGGTTAAAAATTAGGCGTCAAAAATAAAACGTCTTATGGACGTCAAGAAACAATAGAATCAAGTTAATAGACGTCATTAACGGACAGAATGAAACACTATTTTCTTTTGACTCTAATTAATACAATTTAATTAAAGAAATTTGCTTTAAAAATTCTAACGTTACAATTGTTTACTCTAGGGGCTGGCCATAAAAATGGTGGTGGGAATTTTACTTGTATATAACTGAGCGGCCTTATGTGTGGAAGCTTTCTATGTTTAAACCAACAAAGCTTGTGTAAATTTCAATTTTAAACTAACTGACAGACCTGGAGGTGGGTCTGAAGCAGCGAAAGATCTGCTTGGGAAATTATAACCCAGGAAGGCCGGAAGCATGCATCGACCTTCGTAAGAACAAACTCCGCGTTCTTATGAGGTTTCCTCACGGAGCATTGTCGACACAGAGAACACCTGACGAAGCTGGGTTTGAAGAGTGGCAGACAGTACATGAATATTCTGCGGGGAAATGGATAAAACTCCATTAGATCTCGTAACGGACGGCAAGGCTGCCACCCAAAGACCATTGAAGAACCTGAGTAGTTACAAGGATTAATATTATTATTATTATTCGCACACTCTGGCCACCATACCTAGCGCATAGCGCCAAAACCGGTGCCTATGGTCACTTGGCCTTACTTACATAGTAGGTAAGTTACCGTCCTTGCCACGGGGAGGCGGACCTCTACTTATCCGTCTAGTCCTTCTTATTACCGCAACTTTTCCAGGGAACTCCATAAAGTCTTTAAAATTCTTGGCAATTTTCGTCAATTCTCTACAGTCTCCCCAGCCAGTTCTCTCCCCTACTTATTAGCATGAATTCTATAAGGATTCTACCCTCGTCGAGGAGAGGACACCGGAAGAGAACGTGATGCACCGTGTCCCGTTCACTGCAGTCGCTATTTGGAGAATCTTTCAATCCCAGCTCATGGGATTGTAACGTTAGAATTGTAACGTTTCAATCCCAACTCCCCAGGGCCCTGAAGTATTGCGTTACGGTTTGGGACAGCTCCAGCCATCGAATCGACAGTCTGTGATACAGATTTGGGAAGAACTCGTATGTGGTTGTCCGTTTCTCCTGCTTCATCCCAGCATCTTTGCCACTTCCCAATCTCGTGCTCTCGGATCTTTCTCTTTACGAGGGTAGGAGGAGTCTGACTGGACAGCTCCTCACCATCAAGGACAATCATTTCCTCTTTCTTATTCTTATGGGTAAGGGCCGTCATCTCAGCTAGGAGATCAAGCGGCAACACATCAGCGATCACCGGTAAGGAGACCGTGGAGGATGTCGCATAGGCTCTTGTTACAGATGGCTCTTTGCATTCGTAATAGAGTACCACTGTACGGCTGCATGTGCAACTTGTCAGCCCAACAAGCAGCTGCTTACTTTGCAACATTCTCTATTACGCCCCTATACATGGTTGGGGACACCAGTCTTCAGCCCCCACTCACCACAGGCTACTCTTTTGATTCCCTAGTACAAGTTGAGACATTTGGAGGCAACCCGCTAAATGTGAGACTTAAAAGAGAGCTTCAAATCAAACAGTCTATGATGCAAATTCGGGAAGAACTCCCTTTCTGCTGCTTCATCCCAGCGCCTCAGCCACTTTCCAATCTCGTATTCCCAGATCTTTTACTTTACTAGAGCAGGAGGAGGATGGGAATATACCTCCCTAGAGCCCCCCCCCACACACACACAAAAGATGGTTTTTTGTATTTTGCGAACCCCAAAACACGTATATTTCCGGTGTAAACTAGATTTTAAAAATCTGGCACCGTCGCAAAACTTACTCTAACTAAGGAATATGAGAAAGTAAAAAAGAAAGAAAAGGGAATCAGTTTTACGTCGGAGACGTTTCGACAAAGTTTTCTGTCTTTATCAAGGCTTTGATATATATAGATAGTCATGAAGATGTCGAAAGAATTTTAAGTGGAACTTTGAAACATACGTACAACATTTTTATTACTTCACAGAAACATAAAAAAAGAAAATTTAAAAGTTTACTAGTTGCTTGTGTTAAATCATCTACAGAAATATGATGTCATTTCTGATAGATGACATTACTGTAAATGATTTAATACAAGCCACTAGTAACTTTTAAATATTTTTTTTGTTTCTGTGATGTATAAAAAAAATGTTGTATGTTTCAAAGTTCTATTTAAAATTCTTTTGGGATATTTTCCGTGATAGCATGCTTCTTTTTGTGGTCATCGAGTGGTTTCGGGCGTTCACGCATCATCAGGATGCGTTTGTCTAAATTAAGTGTATAAACTAAATGCTCTGTGCAAGTCTATGTTATTACATTGTTCAACAAAAGGATCCTGATGATGGGCGAACGTCCGATACCGATCGAAGACCACAAAAAGAAGCAGGCTATCACGGAAAATATCTCTGATGCTTTTCAGCCCTGCAGAACCAACCATAATAATAAATTTTCTTTTCCACATCTTGAAGAAAAATCCGTTGACACAGGAAGTACAACTTCAATGAATAATGTTATGAAGAAATTTGGTGAGGATCGGTGAAGAAAGAAACATTCAATTATGCCACAACATTTCGACAGAGTTACCTGACTTTTTTTTTTTCTTTTTTAATGTAATGCACGTTAACATCTATGGTCATTGGCGCCCGGAAGCCTTCTCAGTGCACTGCCCGGCCTCCGGACAGTGTTCTCTCGTTACAGACAGCATTGGCCCGTCACCGGACAGTGAGCTATAGAGGCTCTTAGTAAGAAAAAATCTAAGGGTAGCACAGCTGGACTCGAACCTGGGTCACCTCCGCGTGAGAGTTCAGTACGCTAACTACTTAGCTATTCCCTTCCATTTTCCTGTCTTTATCAAGGCTTTAATATATAGATTAGTCGTGAAGATGTGGAAAAAGAATTTTATTATTGTGGTTGGTTCTGCAGAGCTGGAAAGCATCAGAGATATTTTCCGTGATAGCCTGCTTCTTTTTGTGGTCTTCGATCGGTATCGTACGTTCGCCCATCATCAGGATCCTTTTGTTGAACAATGTAATAACATAGACTTGCACAGAGCATTTAGTTTATACACTTAATTTAGACAAACGCATCCTGATGATGCGTGAACGCCCGAAACCAGTCGATGACCACAAAAAGAAGCATGCTATCACGGAAAATATCCCAACAGAATTTTGAGTAGAACTTTGAAACATACAACATTTTTTTTATACATCACAGAAACAAAAAAAATATTTAAAAGTTGCTAGTGGTTTGTATTAAATCATTTACAGTAATGTCATCTATCAGAAATGACATCACATTTCTGTAGATGATTTAACACAAGCAACTAGTAAACTTTTAAATTTTCTTTTTTTATGTTTCTGTGAAGTAATAAAAATGTTGTACGTATGTTTCAAAGTTCCACTTAAAATTCTTTCGACATCTTCATGACTATCTATATATATCAAAGCCTTGATAAAGACAGAAAACTTTGTCGAAACGTCTCCGACGTAAAACTGATTCCCTTTTCTTTCTTTTTTACTTTCTCATATTCCTTAGTTAGAGTAAGTATTGCGACGGTGCCAGATTTTTGAAATCTAGTTTACACCGGAAATATACATGTTTTGGGGTTCCCAAAATACGAAAAACCATGTTTTTAGCGAATGGTCTGTATGTGTATGTGTTTTATAAGAGAATTTCTCAAAAACAAAAAGTCGTAGAAAGCAGAAACTTGATATTTAAGTTCAGGTACTTACTACCGCATCTGACATGGAAATTTGTGTGATAACATAGACTTGTACAGAGCAAATGAGTGTATCAACTAAAAACGCC
The DNA here is from genome assembly GCA_011037195.1 of Triatoma infestans. Classification (NCBI taxonomy): domain Eukaryota; kingdom Metazoa; phylum Arthropoda; class Insecta; order Hemiptera; family Reduviidae; genus Triatoma; species Triatoma infestans. The sequence goes on from JAAEAF010005571.1 coordinate 13,390, forward strand.
CGAAACCGGTCAATGACCACAAAAAGAAACCGGCATTTTATGGAAAATATCTCTGTTTCCTGGGTTAATTTTACAAAAATAAAAGTGATAGGTATTTATGTGTGTAAATAGTATAGGAAATTTAATGAAAATCGTTGGAACCAATTTCGACGCAAAACTGAAAAAAAGGAAAAAAAAAAAAATACATTCAGCAAAGTAACACATCTAGTTGGGGAATTTTGCCCCGAAATCTTCGCGTCTACACGCGTCGATAAGCAGCTAAATGGAATACCAAGTTTTTGTGCTTTCTGAGATTATTAATTTTTTGGGGTCTCTTTGTTTTTATGAAGATACGCCAACGCTATTTTAATTATTATTTGAAATTATTTATTAAAAAGATGTAAGAAAAAAAAAAAAATGGCTTGGCACACCTTTTATATAAGATAATAATCATTTTACAATTTCACTGGGTATTAAAGCCAAGCACCCCTTGGTTGTAGGTAGGGCCGTCCGTATATACTTAGTCAGTTATTCTGGTGGAATGATTGCCGCCTCCCTCAAACCTGGTTATCTTATGTGGGGACGCGAAGTTTTAAAGTCCAACTACCACACTCCCATCACTACACCCCCTCCCCCAGGGAGAGATACTTAGTGATTCTGTACACTTTTCCCCCCACTTGACACCCCTACAGCCAAAACATTGCTTTTTAGCCTATGCTATACTCATTTTGTATTCCCTTTTGTTAAAAAAGTGGATAATTCTGCTATCATTTGCTAAGCACAGAAATGCCACTTTTGCGCCCTCAAAATTGATACTTTAAACTAAATAGTTTATTGCATGTTAATTGCATGATTTAAAAGCCAAAAAGGGAAAACTTTAAAGCAATTTTAGTCTAAACTTTCTAAAAGAGCTTATATTAGAATCACTTTCAAGCATATTCTCAACTTATATAATAAAAGGTCCTTTATAAAATTTCAAAACTTAATATGCAGATTTCAAAACCTGTTGCACATATAAGCAGACAAGATTTATTAATAACGATTTTTTTTTTTTTAAATTACCCCCTCCCAAAGAAAACACCAAAACCCTGTAAAGTTACATATCTGGTTAACCGATTTTCCTTAAATTTGGAATTCTATCAATGCTTCTAACGTGTATTAGTATTATGTAGGCGATAAAGTCATATATTATACAGAAGTGGTACTTTAGAGCAGGGCTTTAAATCAATACATTTTTTTTTTTTTTAATTTAAGGCGTGTCAACATTTATGGTCATTGGCACTCGAAGACTTCTCAGTGCACTGCCGGCCTCCGGACAGTGTTCTCTCGTTACAGACAATACAGTGATCTATAAAGACTCTTAGGAAGAAAAAAATGAAAGAGTAGCACAGCTAGACTCGAACCCGGGTCCTCCGCGTGGGAGTCCAGTACGTAACCACCCTTCCTATATTATTATTACTTTTATATTTATATTAAAAACATTATACTATATTTTTTGTATTACTTATGGAGAGATAAAGATCATGGTTAGCGCACTGGCCGCCCACGCGGAGGACGGGTACAAATCCAGCTGTGCTTTTTTAGTTTTCTCTTCCTAGAGCCGTATTTATTTCAGAGACATTTTCCGTGATAGCCTGCTTTCATTTGTGGTCATAGACGGTTCGGGTCGAACGCGAACGCCTGAAGCGGTTCGATGACACAAAAAAAGAAGCAGGCTATCACGGAAAAATGTCTCTGATGCTTTCCAGCTCTGTGAAATCAACCAATCACAACAATTATTATTGTTTGTTTTAAAACTTGCATATTAGCCAAATTCCAATCAAAACCTAAAAAAAAACAACCGATTATCAGGCACGATTTTTTTAAATATTTTTGAGAAAAATATTGAAAAAAAAAGCAACAGGCTAAGTCCTTATTTCTCAGCAAAACACAAAAATCTCCCAAAATGGTAATAAATAATTTTCGTTGAAATAAAAAAAATTTAAAAAAAAGTTAACAATTAATTTTTTTTACTTTTATATAAAAATCATATTCGTAGTATTTTTTAAAATATCGGATCAAAAAATAACTCTCATTTAAGGAAGGTATTAGCTCAGTGGTAGCACGCTGGACTAGCAACGCGGAGGTGCCGGGTTCGAGTCCAGCTGCTGCCGTTAGATTTTTTCTTCTTAGTAGCCACTAACAGCTCACTGCCCGGTGATGGGGCAGTGTTGTCTGTAATGAGAGAACACTGTCTGGATGCTGGCAGTGCACTGAGAAGGCTCCGAACTTTGGGGTAGCTATATGGGCCCAGAAGGCTTCGCACGGACAATTAAAAAATTAAAAAACTCTCATTTATTAAACTCATTCTAAAAATTTTTTTTGCGAAATTTAAACTTAAAATTAGTGAGTAGGTAAAAGTGGGGCTTACTAACGCGAATTAATTTTTTAGTTTCAAAAAATTAACTATTTATATTCAATCTTTGCCTGTGACTTAGGTTTTAAAATTTAAACTACCGCTAACCAGCTTTTGTTGTTCGAGACAGAGGGCGCTCTAATATAAAAAACTCTTTCCTTTTATAGCAGTCAAAGAAAAATAAAAGATATAACGCATAGAATTCTGTAATTTTTTTTTCTTAGCTATATAAACGGGACTAGTTAATACTAGTAATATAGTAGGGGGAACCATTCATTGTAATGATCACTAGTAGATAATTATAGGTCTAGAAATAGTAAAGCTATGTTTTAGTGGGTGGTGCTGTTTAAGTGTGATGTGCTTGCTTGTATATTAGTCTTGGGCTAGCAATTGTATCAAAAGACAGGTAAATTGTAGCGGAGATAATTCGCCCAGAACGGACCAACCATGATGATGTATTGTTGTCGAAACTCCGTAACACAACCATGGAACTAACTAATTCTAATTATTTAAGATCTATAAATTTGTATTATAAAAAATAAAATTAAAAAAAAAAAAGAATCTGGTGTGAACACTCGCACAACTTTCTTTTACTCTAATTAATACCAATTTAATCAAGAAATTTTTCTTCAGATAATTGTAACGTCACAGTTTTTACTAGGAGCTGGCCATAAAAAATTTGTTGGGAATTTTACTTGTATTCATGAGCGGTCTTATGTGGGAACCCTCTAGGTCTAAACTAACAAAGCTTGTATAAATTTCAATTTAAATTAACTTACAGACCACTCTCTCTGAAATTTTTGTTTTTTTGTTTTCTAGTCTATAACACTTATATCTTGCAGTGTAGGGCGGTGGCATCTTGCCTCTTTCCGAGCATTTACCCACGTCTTACCATGCTTTTGCAAAAACTTCTGCCTTCGTTCCTCGCTTCCATGGCTTGCTTGGGATACCGCGCACCATCCATACGTACCACGTGGCCAAACCACCGCATTTGTGTCTTTTGGACCCGTTCCATCAGCGAGTTCACTTTAAGTGAAGCGCGTATGGTTTGGTTCCGAACTCTATCACGCCTAGTCTTTCCTGCCACTCAGTGTAAATTTCTCATTTCTTGAGCCTGTAGTTTTAGATTCATGCTTTGTGGTAATGGCCTAAGACTCGCATCCGTAGGTCACGATAGGCAAGAACGTAGACTTGCCACACCGCCAGCTTGGTTTTTATCGGAAACCTCTCTTTTCCCTAAAAAAAATTTCTATTTATAGTATAAAACATTCTGCCTGCAACTGCACTTCGCATGTTTTTATCTCTTGGTTGGATTTTACCATCTTTCGCGATATTAACCCCTAAATATTTAAAGGCATCAACTTGCTCCAGTGGGTTGATCTCCCAGCGAAAACCTGCGCATCAAATTACGACTGGACACAAACCGTAGCTTTGTTTTTTTTTCTCGCTGATCATCATCATATTCCTTAAATTTAGGTGCAGTGGAGCGCTCTTAAATTGAGGTAGTTGTGGTTAAACTGCAACTTCTCACTTGAATCGGCTAATAGTAACAGATCGTCAGCGTAAGCCAAAATCTCTCTCCGTTTTCGAAAAAATCCCTCCCCCCCCAAAAACCTCATGTAAGTGATGGAACCATATATTATACTGAAGTGGTAATTTAAAGGAAAGCATAACGCTACTGTTCCCCCCAAAACCCTCCCAAAAAAATCAAAATTTCCCGGGGAAAATGTCTTAAATTCATGTGATAATTATTTATGTGTGTGACTACTATACGAAGTTTAATGAAAATCAATGGATATTTCCAGAAATTTTTGTGTCTAATGCGGTGGTAGTACCTAAATGTCATGCCAAGTTTGAGCTGCCTTGCAACTCAAAAACGAAAAATCGCCGATAGCTCAAACTTAGTAATCCCGTTTGGATACTACCATCGCATTAGGACACGGAAGATTTTTTTGGGGGGTTTTTGTGAGGGGGAGGGTACTTCCTTTATTTAATGTACTACTTCAATGTAATATATAGTTTTACGACTTACACAATTATACACACACATTGGAAGGATTCTAGATTCTAGATTGTTGTAGGGGATTATCGCACTGCGAACTGAAAGATCTATTGTGCTCCCTGGAGCCTTCTCAGTGCACTGCCGGCCTCCAAGCAGTGTTTTTCTAACTACAGACAACACTGCTCATCATCGTACAGTGAGATGTAGAGGCTTCTAGGAAGAAAGAAAATCCTGATTCAAACCCGGGACCTCCGCGTTGCTAGTCCAGCGCGCTACAACTGAGCTCATCCCTTCCTTCTTCTAGGGACGGAGAACTTAATTTGTGTACCGTATTTGTCCTTGTCTGTAAAGTGCAGAGTGTATGTAGTTTAAGTGTATTTTGTACTGTTCTGACTGAAGTGCATGGAGTACTGAGCTGTGGTAACCCGTGAGGTCGCTACTCCCCAAGTAACTGCATGCAACAGATACCCCTTGCGGGCATTTTTTTTTTTTGAAGAGGGGGCCAATGCACTGCGACATTTTGATCTATTGTGCTATGCCCCCTGGGTGCCGCAGGCTGTTGCCCTCAGCACCCAAATAGATGTCCCTGCTGAGCATCCGTTCTACAAAACCTCCATCAGGTTAAAGATCCCTAATGAATCCTAATACCCTGAGCGGCTCTAGAGAGGGTATATTCCCCTCCTCCACCTGGTAGCTACCCAGGTTCTTGAATCTTCTCTGAGTGGCAGCCTCGCAGTCTCGCAGATGTAATGGAGTTTCCTCCAGCTCTCCACAGAATCTGCTCGAGCTATCACTTTCCAAACCCAGCTTCACCAGGTGTCCTCTAAGTCGGCTATGCCCCGTGAGAAAACCCGTAAGAACGCGGAGCTTGTTCTTGCTCAATTCAATGCAGGCCTCCGATCTCCCTCGGTTATAATTTCCCAAGCAGATCTTGGCCTGCCGCAAACCGGGGAGGGGTTCCCAGAGTTGAGATCTCCTCGTCTCCTACTCCTTCCTAAGTTCCTCCAACAGAAACTGGTCGCTGACCCCTACAAAAAGGTTCGGCCCTAGGAGCGGGGTCGCAGGGCCTATCTTGTTCAGGGCGTCGGCCATCTCATTCCCTTCAATGCCAACATGCCCCGGCACCCACCAAAGGGTAACTTTATTCCTCCTGCCTAGGTTATTAAATTTATCTAGGCATTCCCAGACCATTTTAGAGCTGATAACTGATGAACCAGGACCTCCGCGTTGCTAGTCCAGCGCGCTACCATCGAGCTAATCTCTTCCTACTCCCTTGGCTTACGCCAAGTTTGTGTACTGTGTTTGTCCTTGTATGTAATGTGCAGAGTGTATGTACTTTTAAGTGTATTTATTTACTGTTCTGACGAAGTGGCATGGAGTACTGAGCTGTGGTAAACCGTGAGGTCGCTACTCCCCAAGTAACTACATGCAACAGATACCCCTTGCGGGCATACACATTGGAAGCATTAATAGAATTTCAAATTACAGAATAGGTTTCCTGAATTTTAATTTTTATATGAATTGTCTTGAAAAACAGATACAGTGGATTATCTTTAAACATGACAATGCTTTGCTGCTTACGTAGAAACATATCACTCTTTTATTTGAAACCTTTTTCTAGAAAAAAAAAAAAAAAAAATTGATTTTTACTGTGATACTTAAGTTTAGTGAGTGTTTCACACCAGATTTTTTTATTTTTTATTTCTTGTATACAACAGTATGTTCCTTATGTACGTGTGAAACTAGATAAAATATGCACAAACGGAAGTAGGTTTCATAGATAAGGCTGGTCTGTGTGTGTTTGTTTGTTTTGTTGTGTACTATATGATGACTCTTTGGAGGTCCCCCATGGGGTTTGGGGGGCTGAGGGAGGGGTGGTTGTCTGACTGCTGGTAGAGTTGAAAGAAAATGATAGTAAGTGGGGTGGTTTGTTGGGGGTTTGAGGTAGTTTGCTAGCACAAGGCCGGAGGCAGTTGCATGCCAGAGGGTTTGAAATATAAAAGCCAAACCAACCAGCCGGGGCGACAATTTTACGTCAGAACTGTTTTGCATTCATAACTGCAGGAGATAAAACTGTAGATATCACAAAAAAAAAAAATGTTGTTTTAAAAGAGGAGTCAGGACGAATGCAAACTGCACTCTTATAACGTCGCCTATATCTTTCCCTTCTTTTATTTTTTCACATCACCCTCGCACCCCGTACAAAAACCTTATCTCTAGTAAACAATCATTGACGCTTTCAAATTTCAATTAGTTTACAGTATCTGGTAAAACTTTGCTTTTCCCTTAACCCCTAAGTTTTCTCTCATCCCCCCAAAAAACGAAATAAATAGAGCTGCCCATAAAAATGGTGGCGGAAATTTTAATTGTATATTGAGTGGCCTTATGTGGAGCGCACTATGTCAAAACTTGTTGGAAAGTTTGTGCAAAAATTTAATTTTTAAGCTAACTGATAGCCACCACCCACCAAAACTACTAAAATAAATTTTTTTCAGAAAAATGTTTCAAATAAAAAATGAGACTGAAGTATAATACTCTAGAAGTAAGCATAACGCTACTGTTCCCCCAGAACCCACCAAAAAAAAAAAATCAATTTTCCCGAGAAGTTTAAAAAAAAAACATAAGAGAAATGATTTTTGAGAAAATCACAAAAAAAAAAAACTGGAAAAAAATTCAGTTAAGTCGCTTTTCCGGTTAATGGATTCTGTCCAAGATCTTTGGGTCTGTTGCGGTGGTGGTCGACTACCTAAATGGAATACCAAGTTTGAGCTTCTTGCAACTTTTGTTATTTTGAGAGCAAGAAAAAACTGCCTCTGCTGTCACAAACAAACACCTAAGCAAAGTTTTGTAACATTAGTTTAAATTTTAGGACCAAGTTTGCTCACGCAATTGACAGGTTCAGTTCAGCACCGGAAGTGTGACTTCACAGAATAGATTTTTGAGGTTTTTGGGGGGGGGGGGATTTTCTATAACAATTTCCTTTAATCTTGGTATGATGCTTAATATCGTGAGAGGGGATGGGTCCGTCAGTTAGTTTACACTTACTTAAATTTGACAGAAACTTTTTTTTTTTTTTTTTTGTACAATTTATGATTCCACCGCTTACATAATATACAGGAGGGGGGGGAGTTGTTTGCGTCCGAGATTGTTCTCATGTACCCCCCGGATATCAAACTAAATGAACAACATCAATCGCCAACGCAGCCCAAGTATTGGGCCACGCGACGCACATTGTCTGAATAGCCAAAATCATGGCGTAGGAAAATAAAAAACTTATATAATATGTTTTGATGTTCGTTACAACCGCTATATTTGATATTGTAAATAAATAAGTAAATATGTAAATAAAATAAAATTAAAAAGTAAATAAATAAATTGGACACGAACAACATTACTTCCCTCCCCCATCAAAAAAAAAAGTTCCTGTCGAAACTTGAAGAAAATTGGTTAACCGGAAGTGTGACTTCACAGAATAGATTTTTGAGGTTTTTTTTGGGGGGGGGATTTTCTATAACAATTTCCTTTAATCTTGGTATGATGCTTAATATCGTGAGAGGGGATGGGTCCGTCAGTTAGTTTACACTTACTTAAATTTGCATAAGCTATATTGGTTTTGACATAGAGCGCTCTACAAAAAGCCACTCAAGTATACATTTAAAAATCTCCACCACTAGTTGTGGTGGTTGGTTCCGCAGAGCTGGAAAACATCAGTGATAATTACCGTGGATAGCCTGGCTTCTTTTTGTGGTCATCGACCGGTTTCGGGCGTTCGCCCATCTTCAGGATACTTTTGTAACGTATAACACAGAGCAAATTCAGTTTACATACGCTCTGTGCAAGCCTGTGTTATCACACAGTTTGACAAACGCATCCTTAAAATGGGTGAACGCCTGAAACCGGTCGATGACCACAAAAAGAAAAGCAGGCTATCACGGAAAATGTCTTTGATATCTCCACCATATTTTTTTTTATTCCCAGCCGCCAGTTAAACTTTATAAAGAAAATATTTTGGATTAAATTTTATTAAAAAAAAAGTAATAGAAAATCGTGTGAGTGTTTCACACCAGATTTTTTTTTTTTACTCTTCAGAGGCTGTGAAATCGTAAATATTTATAGACGAAAAATTTTAGGTAGAAATTTTTAAGTGAATTAATTTGGAGTACCACAAGGTTTGATATTGAGTCCTATTTTGTAGAGTAGCTCTTTGAAAGATAATTGTAAATTTGTGTTTAAAGAAGGAAAAAAATAAATAGAAAAGAAATTGTATGTTAAAGTTGTTTAAAGTAAAAAAGTAAATACTGTGGCATAGTTAGAGACCAGTGAGGTGTTTATATGGGATTGGGGTGGTGTTAACCGTAGGGTTTTAGTAGGGTCAGAGACACTGAAGGGACCATAGGCTTCAAACTTGGCCAAGTTTATACTGTTGTAAACCTGTCACAGGACTATATCTACAACTTACAATCTTATTTATAAGTCCTTCTTTATATAAATACTTACACACAATCAAGCTTCAAACAAGGCCGTAAATACTACACATTCTGAAAACATTTTTTTTTTTTTTTTTGTCTCCCACACTCTATTTGATAAACCACTAGTAGCCGTTGTGAAACACTCACATACGACTTCCTTTACTCCAATTAATACATTTTAAGCGAATTTTCTTTAAAATTCCAAATGCTTGTAGGGCTGGCGATAAAAAAAGTAGGGTGGAGGTATACCTGAGTGGAGGACATTGTCACAACCAACAGCAATTAAATTTTAACCCCTACTCGATAAGCCTCCCCCCCCCCAAATTCATAAAAGAAAAACGGGTACTTCTATTTTACCGACTTTTTTTTTTTTTTTAATTGCAATTATAGCAATGCATCATGAAAAAATCACAAGAAGGCCACCTAATGGTATTCCAAATTAATTCCACCAAAAAAATAAAGTGACCAAATCTGGTGTGAAACACTCACACAACTTTTTGAATATTTTGGAATTTTTTTTTAAAACGGCTACGATTTTTTTTTTTTTTGGAAATTTGAAATGCTTATTATATTTGAAACAGAAGGATTTTTTGGGTGGTGTGGTGGGGAAGGACTAAATTATGTTTAAATTTAAGCTACATAAGTTTTGTTAGTTTTGACAGAGGTCGCTCTATACAAGTCTGCTCAATATAACCCACACAATATCTTTATTTCAATACACAATATCACAGTAAATTCAAACTTGATATTCCAGTTTAGGTATCATAGGGGGGGAGGGGGGCAGATCCGGACAGTTAGTTATCTGTCAAAATTTTCTCAACCGGAAATACCACTTTCTTGAATGTATTTTTTTTTTTTTCACTTTTTTGCGATTTTCTCAAAAAAAAAGATTCCAACGAATTTCTTTAAATTAGGAATGTGGAACTACACATATAAAGAGAGCTACAACATTTATTTGAAATATTTCTCTGGTAACTCATTTAAGGGTTTTTGGGGGGGGGGGGGGAGAATGTGTTTCTCTAAAGTGTTATCATCGTTAATTATAAAATTCTATCATCCAAACAAAATTAATTAGAAATTAGAAATAAATAGATTGCCAAAATTCCCAGTTTCTTTAAAAAAATTTAGTAAACAAGAAATGCATTTTTTTTTTTCCAATTTTCGCGTATTTTCTCCGATAAAAATACTGGTGAATTTCATTAAATTTTGTATAATAACTAATAATTGTACTACTAATGTTTTGTAAACTACAAATAAGAGAAAATTGTGTATGAGTGAGTGTTTCACACCAGATTTTTTTTTTTTTTATGCAGAAGCTGGAACCATGGTACCATGTGGCGGAAATTTATGAAAACCAGATTATATTAGAATTTTATTTATTTATTTATTTATTTTTGCGAATACCAAAGAAATCAACAGGTCCTAAATATTAGTAAAACTTCTGGGGGTATTTTACAGAATTACCGGGTATACACTAAGATATTATTATCCCTTTTTGTTTTCCCACACACTTACTTTACTGGTAGACAGACAAATGGAATGATTTAGTGGACGATTGATACTTTTCTATGGCCAGTCTATCAGGGAAATAGCAAAACAATAGAAAAGTTGGGTGAATGACTCTGTGGTAGGGCTCTAGGTGTGGGAGAGGGCGAGTTATGTAGGAATCCCCTCTTTCATAACGCATAATCCCCCAGGGTAAACCTCTTCTCATATATATATATATCTTAACTGACCAAAAAACTATTCATAAGTTGACCGGTAGTTTATTCTGGGAAGTTGTTCCAATTATTACGTTTTTCATACTTTCTTAGTAACAGGAAGTATTGTGAACGCCTCCAGTTTTTTCGAAATTGAGTTTTCACTAGACGTATAACATGTCATAGCTCAAAACTTGATATCAAACCGGAAGTGCGATTTTATTATACATTGAAAATAAGACAAAAAGATACAATAGTAAGCATATTACTGACACGGCTTTGGCCGTGTACCAGGAGTGCAGGTATTATAAATATTAAACGAAAATCCTACATATATTTAAAATTAATAATCTTATTTATACATACAATACTATAATGGGTACACATAAATATTTGTATTTACAATTTAAAAATTATTCTGACTACTTTAAAAATTAAAGTTTTCCACAAGAAAGTTCCTATAAAATAAAGCTTCTTTTATAAAATTAAGTAAATTATACCAATCACCTCCATTCAAGAGCTCTATCATCTGGGAATTTGTCAAATATTCCTGATTGAAATACTCTGGGACCTTTTATTCTTTAAATATAAGGACAACGTCCCAGAATGTGGAACACATCCTCATTTTCGACTTTATTACAAAGAGAACATAAATAAATTTTATCCTATGTATAAGGCTTATAATTTAAATTTAATAAATTACCTCTAATTTTTATTAATAGTCCTATATCCTCCGTGTTTAAGGTCTTTACCGAGTAATCAACATCCAAGGAAAGCTGACGATAAATACTATGAAATGTACCTTTTGACGCCTTATTCTTTAGATCCTTACAATAAAAGTCGATTAACCATTTTTTTTAATGAAATTCCACACTCTTTCCATTTATCCGGTGCGTTTTTTACGCCCAGGCAAAAATTTAAAATTTATTTTTTTTCCAACCACACATTCCATTGCTCCAAACCATGATATTTTTCTTCCTTATTATTTCTTGGGCCAGTAACTTAGTTAAACGGAATTATTATTTTTGTTCCAAGACCCTTCGAATATATTTAAAGTGAAGAAGGAAAGTGAAAGCATGAATTGAGGTGCACTTTGTTTCAATATAAACCATATAATTTGGAGTGTTACGAGGAAGCCTGAACAACTTCTTGGAAAAAAACTCTCTGTACTCCTTTTATATGGTCCGAGCATTGGTATCCCCAAACCTGGCAACCATAAGTAAGGATGGAGCGAGATACGGCATTAAACAGATCATACTTTGCAGAAAGAGGATTGGGCTTGAAGACTTGCGGTCCTGGGAGTACGCCTTTACTGAATGATTTTGGGGGCTTCTGGGGGGGAACAGTAGCGTTATACTTTCCACTAATGTTACTACTTCAGTATAATATATGTTTCTACATAATATAATATACACACACATTACAAAGCATTGTTAGAATTTCGCGTTTACCGGAAGAAAATTCAGTTTACCAGAAGTTCGATTTTACAGAAAACGTTTTTTTTTTTGAGTTTTTTTCTTTTAGGAATTATCTCGATACATATAAAAAGCTATAAATTATTTATTTCAAACATTTTTCCGGGTTAGAATCATTTAAGGCGGTTTTTTTTTTTTACGCAGACGATTTTTTTTTACAAAGAAATGCTATCTTGAAGAGTTTTGTAGGGGATTATTGCACTGCGACCTGAAAGATCTATTGTGCCCCCCTCCCTGGAGCCTTCTCCAATGCACAGCCGGCCTCTAAGCAGCGTCCTCTAGCTATAGTGCAACACTGCTCATTACCGGACAGTGAGTTTTTTGTTGTTTTTTTTCCCAGGGTTCTGTACCGCGACCATTCTTGATCTATGACCCCCCTGGTGCCTAAGATGAGCTAGCTCATCTATAGCACCCTCTCCAGGTTTAACTCCCTGAGAAATCTCAGGATCCTGGAAGGTTCTAGGGTAGGTATTTCTTCCTCCCCTATCTGGTAACAGCCCAGACTACTAAATCTTCTTTGAATGACGGCATCACAGTCCGTGAGGAGGTGTATCGGAGTTTCCTCCGCCTCTCCACAGAATCTGCATATGCCGTCACCTACTAGGCCAAGCTTTCTCAGGTGCCCCCTGAGTCTGCAATGCCCCGTAAGGAATCCCGTAAGAATACGGATCCTATTCTTACTCAGACTGATGAAGGCTTTCGACCTTTCCTGGTTATAACCGCCCAGACAGACCTTGGCCTGCCTCAGTCCCGGGATGGTGTTCCAGAGACGAGCTCTTTTAGCCACCTCCTCCTTCTTGATTTCTTCTAGAAATACTTGGTCACTGACTCCACAAAAGGGCTCTGGCCCAATAAGAGGAGATACAGCGCCTTCCTTTGCCAGGGCGTCAGCTGCCTCATTACCATCCACGCCGACATGTCCCGGCACCCAATGCAGGGTAACTTTATTGCTCCTGCCTAGTTCATTAAGTTTGCCTAGGCAATCCCATACCATTTTAGAACTGAGTACGTAAGAGCTCAGTGCTTTAATGGCCGCCTGACTGTCGGATAGGATAACAATCTCCTGATTCCGATATCCCCGATCAAGGTTCAACTGAGCGCACCTTCCAATAGCGTAGATTTCCGCCTGGAAGATGCTAGGAAACTTGCCCATGGGTTCTGAGTGTTTGATTCTAGGCCCAAACACCCCTGCCCCGGTTCCTTCGAGGGTCTGGACAGTGAGTTGTAGAGGCTCCTAGGAAGAAAAAAAAAATCTAAGGGCAGCACGAGGGATTCGAACCCAGGACCTCCGCGTTGCTAGTCCAGCGCGCTACCACTGAGCTAATCCCTTCTCCTTCTCCCTTGGCTTTCGCCACTTAACTAGGGACAGAGATCCTAGTTTGTGTACTGTGTTTGTCCTTGTCTGTAATGTGTAGAGTGTATGTACTTTAAGTGTATTGTCTACTGTTTCTGATGAAGTGCATGGAGTACTGGAACTGTGGTAACCCGTGGGGGTCGCTAAAAGTGCTATCTTAATTGATTATATAATTCTAAACATCTAAACAAAATTAATTAGAAATAAATTGATTGCCCACAATTCCTAGTTTAAAATTAGTAAACCGGATGTGCGTTTTCTTGAAAATTTTTTTTTTTTTTTAGTTTTTGCGATTTTCTCCATAAAAATACCGGAAGTATTTCTTTAAATTTAGTATAGTAACTAAAAAAAATTCTTAGTTACAAGTTTTGTTAATTGCAGTAAAAAAAAAACGTTGTGTCAGTGTTTCACACCAGATTTTTTTTTTTTTAAATATAATTATTACTATATTTTAACAAAACAACAAAAATTAAAAAAAAAAAATCGATTTTATTGAAAAATTGGCAACAATGTATTTACTTTTTAATCTCTAAGATTAAAAAAAATCACTTCTACTCACAAGTGATTAAATGTAGAATTTTAGCCACTCATTAGTCACACATTAATAACCAGTTAAAAAAAAAAATATATATATATATATTTTTGTTTATTTTATGTTTCAGACATCCGTTGTTTCCACTTTTGGCATTAATATTTGAAAAATGCGAATTGGCCACATGTACTCCACGGGATCCAGGCGTTGCTGGTGGTGATGTATGCTCTTCAGAGTCTTTCAACGAGGATATTGCCATATTTTCCAAACAGGTATTTACTAAGCTGTTAACAGTACTATTAATATATTAATGAGGGTGTAACAAAAGTCTTTGCATTTTTCATCTTACAGTTCAAGAAATGCTTCGTTTACTCAGCTACTAAGATTACTCAATGACCTGAGTAGGAGAAATAAAGTCACCCTTCCTTTTTTTGTGCCAGGACATGTGCGCGTTGAAAGAACTGAGATGGCCGACGCTCTGGCAAAGCGATGCATCTCCACTCATGGGGCCTGAAACATTTTGCGGGGTCAGCGACCAATTTCTCTTAGGGGAACTTAAGAAAGAAGAAAGGAGAGGAAGACGCAACACTGGGAACTACCTCTCCGGGGACCGAGGCAGGCAAAGATCTGCTTTGGAGATTATAACAACCCAAAAATATCGAAGGCATAGATTGGCCTCAGTAAGAACAGGCTCCGCATTCTTACGAGTTTCCTCACGGGGCACTGTAGACCAGAAAACACCTGAAGAAGTTGGGCTTGGAGTGTAATAGCACGTGCAAATTCTGCAGGGGCGGTGGGCGAAGGAAACTCCGATACATCTCCTCACGGACTGCGAGGCTGTCATCCAGAGAAGATTTAGGTGCCTGGGTAGACTCGGAGAGAACATTATCGTCACTGGAGGCTAAGTACTGGGGCAAAACACGGCAAAATGGTTATGCCAGAGACCTGTGTAAAAGAAGAACCAGAGAGTCTCTGGGCCTAAGCAGGTATCAGATTTATCTGATAACGGGCCTATTTACAGGGCACGATAGGTTCAAGGAACATCTATACAAGGTGGGATTATTTGATTTGGAGCTCTTGTGTATAGTGTGTCAGAAGGAGGAGGAGACGGCCTCTCACCTGTTGTTTGATTGCGTCGCAATTGGCAGAGTGAGGTACGAGATCTTCAGCACGTTGTGACCGGAGGAAACCGTAAGAAGGACTGGTGGGGAAGGCCTTGTACCTCATGAAGAGGGGAGGATTCCTCTACTAGAATTAAGGGGTTGGCACAATAAGCCTCAATGAGCAGGCTGCAGTGCCTGGGTTAGAGTCCCTCCCCCCTGTGTCATTCTATTCTATTCTCTTCTAGGAGCCTGGGTAGTTACCAAGAACATGAGGAGAATATACCCTCTGAAGAGCCCTCAAGAATATTCTGCCCCTAAGGAGCCTTAATCCGTTGGGGCAGCTGTAGCGAGTTGCTAGCCAGCGGCATCTAAGGGGCATGGGCACAATAGACCGTGAATTTTGCAGTGCGGTGGGGCCCCCTTTCTCCAAAGCTTACTCCTTGAAATAACAGGCATCCAACATTTTTTACAACTAGAACCCATCTGTGAACCAACAATTCAATGTCTTTCCCAATACCTAGAGCTATCTTTTTTGAATCAACTTAAGAGATATATTTTGCAACCAAAACGAGAGTATACGAGATTGAAAAATTACTTTTTATTAACCTAAGTTATACAATTTTTTTGATATAATTACCAAATTTTGTTGTTGTGGTTGGTTCTGCGGAGCTGGAAAGCATCAGAGATATTTTACCGTGATAGCCGAGCCTCTTTTTGTGGTCATCGACCGGTTTCGGGCGTTCGCCTATCATCAGGATGCTTTTTTGTCAGTGTGTTAACATAGATTTGCACAGAGCAAATTTATTTGCACTGCATAGCTCAAAAACGAAAAATCTTAGAAAGTTCAAACTTGATATTCCCGCTTAGGTATCACCATGAGATCCGGCAGTGGGTCATCTGTCAAAATTCCTCAACCGGAAGTACCACTTTACTAATTTTTTTTTTACTTTTTTGCAATTTTCTCAAAAATGGCTCCGACAATTTTATTGAAACATGGTATATCAACTAGACATACAAAGGGTTACAATTTTTATTTGAAACATTTCTTTGGGAGAATTCATATAAGGGCAGTTAAGGGGGAGGGGTAGGGTTAGGTTTTCATCTTAACTGTTATTATCAGTTTATTAAACAATTCTATCATCTAAATAATATTAATTAGAATTAAATATGTTGTTGAAATTCCGAAGTTTGAAAAAAAATCGGATAACCGGAAGTGCGTTTGTTTTAAAACTTTATTAAATGATTTTTTTCACATTTTCGCGATTTTCTCAAAAATGGGTACGATGATTTTCTTGAAACTTCTTATATAAATTAAACATACAAAGATCTACAACTTTTATTTTAAACATTTCTCTGGGAAAATTCATTTAAGGGCACTTTTAGGGGAGAGGGGTTGGGGTTATGTTTTTTCTAAAGTGCTATCATAGGTGGATTATACTTTTTAATCATCCAAACAAAATTAATTAGAAATAAATAGATTTGGCCAAAATTCTGTGTTTCAAGAAAATTAGTAAACCGGAAGTACGCTTTTACTGAACAGTTTTTTTTAGTCAGTTATAGTTTCGAGAATTGGAGTAAGAGAAAGTTGTGTGAGTGTTTCACACCAGATTTTTTTTTCCTTATACAACTGTAAGAAAAAAAATAATAAAATAAAATTCAAGATAATATATGATGGAGAATAAAAGTTGAATCCTGAACTGTATTATAAAGGCGGAATTGTGTCTGTTAGAATTCTATTACTTTTTTTTATTTTTATTTTTTATTTTTAATTTATTTTTCTTTCGTTTTTTTATTTTTTTTACTGTGTTGGGTATCTGAAGTGCGGGCTATGTGTTCTCTGTTTCTGTCTAATAGTCCCACTGGCTTGGTTGGCCTACACCCTATTATACAATGACAAGGCACGCTTAACTTCGATTCCCTTCTCTCTAGAACATTCTTGGTTATATATATTATCTTAGTACGCTCGCCACAATACTTCCCCACTTGGGTTTAAATTCTTTTTTTCACATTCTTACCAAATACATTATAATATTTTTTATTTTATTTTATATTTTTTAAACTCACTTCAAGAATTATTAAAACAATTTATGACCAATAAAAAAATAAATAAATACTGTAATTGACAAATTTATATGAAATTCGTCAAAAACTGTTCAATAAAAGCACACTTCCGGTTTATTAATTTTCTTGAAACTCTCAAAAAATTTGGCGGTTATCTATTTATTTCTAATTAATTTTTGGTTTGGATGAATAGGAATTGTATTAATCAACTATGATAGCCACCAAAAGTAGCCCTTAAATGAATTTTCTCTAAGAAATGTTTTAATATAAAAGTTATAGAGATTTGCATGTTTTAGTTTATATACGAAGTTTCAAAAAAATCATAGGAGCCATTTTTGAGAAAATTGCGAAAAAGTGTATAAATCATTTAGTAAAGTAGTAAAGTAAACGCACTTCCGGTTATCCGATTTTTTTTATTCAAACTCGGGAATTTCAACAACATATTTAATTCTAATTAATATTATTTAGATGATAGAATTGTATAATAAACTGATAATAGCGCTTTAGAGGAAAGTCTAACATCACCCTTTCACCAAAACTGCCCTTAAATGAATTTTCCTGGTGAAATGCACCGAATAAAAGTTGTAGATCTTTGTAGGTGTAGTTAATATATAAAGTTTAATGAAAGAATCGTTGGATCCGTTTTCGGAGAAAATCACAAATAAACTGATTAAAAAAACTTCAGTTAAGTGGCACTTTTGGTTGAGAACGAGTTTTTACGAAACTGCCGCTATATGTTTTAGATGCGACCGAGAGAACTCCCATGCTAGTTATTTTATGAGAGCCACATACAGTTTTAAGAGTTAGTGGAATTAAAGAAAAGAATTTCGTATGGAATTACTGTTTATTAATATTATAGTTTATTGGATATAATAGTGTCCGTGGAGACTAGGCGGTCATTTTGATGTATTCCAACTAGACACGCAAGGGCCATTCACTGATTAATGTTCAATAATAGTTCCGTCTTTTTTTTTTATTTTTATGGAATTATTATAAGGATTTAAATGGATGAATGCTTTCTAACGAATTAATAACACACCATTTGAGTCAATTATTTAAAAAAATAAATAAAAAGAAACTATAAATAATGTTTTTACAATAAAATAGTATTATACAAAGTTTTAAGATAGTTAAAAGTCGTTTTTTGAGATAAATTTTGAAAAAGTGGGGGGGTCTGTATGTGTGTGATTTTTTTAACAGAATATCTCAAAAACGAAAAGTTGCTGGAAGCTTAAACTTTGTATTCCATTTAAGCATTACCACCGACCATATTCAGACACGTAAGATTTTCAGGCAAAATCCATCAACCGGAAGTAGCGACTTTACTGAATTTTGTTCATTAAAACTTCGTATACTATCTATACACATTAGATTAGATTAGATCGGTCCATGTGCCGAGCCGTTTTGTGGGTTGCTAGAAGGTTGATTCAAGCTTTTATCAAGGATTGGATAGAAGACCAGCATCTGTAATGATGACAAAGAACACCAAGTCAGAGGCAGGCTAAATTTTTTGTTAGAAAAGACATTTACGTAAATTTAAGCCCGCAAGGGCTATCTGTGTGCATGCTGTTACTTGGGGAGTTGGTGACCCCCATGGGTTACCACTTCGTCAAACAGTAACAATACACTTAAAATACAATAACTCTAAACTTTACAGGAAAGGACAAACACAGTACCACACTAGGGGGACGGAGAAGGCCCTACGTAATTGGCGTAAGCCAAGGGTGAAGGAAGGGATTAGCTCAGTGCAAGCGCGCTGGGCTAGCAACGCGGAGGTGCCGGGTTTGAATCCAGCATGCTCCCCCCTTAGATTTTCTCTTCCTAGGAGCCTCTAAAACTCACTGTACGCTGATGAGCAGTGTTGCCTGTACCTAGAGAACACTGCTTGGAGGCTGGCAGTATACTGAAAAGGCTACGGGGGCCACAATAGATCTTTCAGCTCACAGTGTAATAATCCCCTACAACAATCTACATCTACTTAAATTTACCGGGCGCCTACTGAGCCATAGCCGAACGGATATAAGGGTAATAGTGGGTCTATTAACAGGACATAGTAGGCTACTACTACTTACAGATAACGCGTTATGCCGATTCTGCAAGGTTGTGGAAGAAACCTCGGTACACATCCTTTGTGAGTGTAGCCCGGCCTCATGTGGACAAGTAATCCCCCGAAGCCAAAATAAGTTTAAATTTAATGTTACACAACCTTTATTGAGTTTTTGACATACAGCGTTCTACGTAAGACCGTTCAGAAGAGATAGGCATGTAAGATCTATCACTATCATTTTTATAGCCAGCTCCAAAAATTTTAAAATGAAATTTTTTTTTTTTATAAAATTGTATTAATTTTTAATGTAAGGGAATATCCGTGTGTGTTGTTTCTCAGCAGAGTTTAATATTTCTATTCAAAAAAAAAAGGGGGGGGGGAATTGTTAATTTGAGTCAAATTTTGTATACTTTGTGTGGGGTAGTTTTTGTGTTAGAACTGACAAAACAAACCCAGCAGGGGTATTTACACTCAGTTAGGCTATTTATAGATCAGTGTTGCTTTAGTAGTAAGAACCTATTGAGGCTATTCTATTAGGTCACCCTATACAAAAAAAAAAAAGAATAATAATAATTTGCTATTCAAGCGAACTGACATACACACACTCCCTGTTTAATATCGTACATGCGATAAACACGACAGGAGGTCTAAATGTTATCGCTAACAATACTGAGACTATACCGAACAAAGAAAAAAAAAACACTTGTTCAGCCCACAACAGCCACACAGCAGTTTGTGTATGGGTTTTGTAATAATTATGAAATTGAAACATGTAATTAAGTATTTATAAAGAAAGAATTTTTTTTTAGACAAACTCTATTTTCAATTAATTTACTTTTTATTAGTGGCAGTACATGGCAATCTTGACTGCAGTTTTCAACACCTATATTAGATTTGATTATAGATTGGCAGACTGGGTAGGCAGAGCCTCATTCCATTGCGACCTGTCTTAAGAGGTCTATTGTGGATCTCCTAAGATTATGGCACATACTTCAAGTTTGCCGTTTTAATCAGGCCTAGCAAAGCTGTGAGTGGCTCTGTCATGAAGCTCGTACCTTCGGGATTGCTTGTCCTCATCAAGCCGGCACATTCACCAAGAATATGTACCAGGGTTTCCTGCTTAGCCTTGCAAAACCAACATAACGCGTTATCTGCAAGTAGTAGTTGGTGCATGTGCCTATTCAGCCTACAATACCCAGTTAATAGACTCACTTTTATTAGCCTTATATACCTTCGGCTACGGCTCAGTAGATCCCTGATAAACTTAGGTAAATATCTTTTAATAAAGAATTTAACCTGCCACAGCCTTGGCAGATTCTTTCCCACCATTGGCAGACCTTGCTTTTCTATACAATCCTTGATGGAAGCTTGAACCAGGTTCCTGAGCAATCCGCAGGAGAGAGCATTTCTCGCCAGGGCGTTCACCCTTTCGTTGCCAAGGAACCCCGCATGGCAGACTCCCCCCATACCCCTCTAAAAATCAATTTTTTTTTTTTTTTGAAAAAAATGTTTCAAAAATAAAAGTCTATGTAACAAGCATTCCCAAGTTTCAAGAAAAATCTGCCGATTAAAGTTTGCACAACCGATTTTCTACATATTTTGGGAATCCTATTAATGCTTTCTAATGTGTATTAATATTATATAGGTGGTTAAACCATATATTATACTGAAGTGGTATTTAAGAGGAAAGCATTAAGCTACTGTTACCCCTCCCCCCAGAACCCCTCAAAAAAAATCAAAATTCCCGGGAAGATGTTACAAATAAAAGTGATAGGCATTTATGTGTATAGATAGTACCTTTTTGGAGCCATTTTTAGGTGAAACAAAAATCTTAAAAAAACTGAAATAATTTTGCAAAAATTGACGCGATCTTAACATACTTCTCAGTAATAATAATAGAACTTAAAATAATTTAGTAAAAATAGTAATAATAATAAAATTATTTATTGAATAAAAATACCATGATTATAAAGATGGGGCGTATCCTGAATGCGCTTGCTATGCGATAAGACCGGGCCCCCCCCCCTTTTTTTTTTTTTTTTTTTTTTTTTTTTTTAGACTTCAGGATTGCTTGTCCCCCTAGGCCGACCACACTCACAAAGGATGTGTCCCGGGGTTTCCTCCTCTTCAGCCTTGCAAAATCGAAATAACACGTTGTTTATAAGTAGTAATTGGTGTATGTGCCTATTCAGCCTGCAATGCCCTGTTAGTAGACCCACTATTACCCTTATATCCCTCTTCGGCTATGGCTCAGTAGGTTCCTGGTAAATTTAGGTAAATGTCTTTTAACAAAGAATTTAATCTGCCCCTGTTATGCTGTTCTTTCCCACTAATTGCAGACGCTGGTCTTCTATCCAATCCTCGATACAAGCTTGAAACAGGTTCCTCGGCAAGTTGCATAAGGGCTCGTGGCCTATAAAGGTAACCTTTGAGCCATCTCTCGCCAGCGCGTCCGCCCTTTCGTTGCCAAGGGATGAACAAAAGTGATTAGATTAGATTAGATTCTATGTGGAAATCGGCTCTTCAGCCTGCGCCACCGCGACCCCCTAGGGTCTATTGTGACACCTCTAAGATGGAGACCACTCTC
>JAAEAF010005572.1:0-40963 GCA_011037195.1 Triatoma infestans
CGGGTTGAGATCGCTCAATGCTTTATTATAAACCGACAGTTCACTCAGTGAACAACAGTGTTGGTTCAGCATTACAGGCGACACTACCCTAAAGAAGTCTATTGCAATATGGGCGAAACGGCGAAAATATAGCCGCACAAGCCTGAAAGATTATACAGTAACTAGCCTAAAATTTCAACTTAATTTCAATAATTTTCACAAAAGTCTCGTCGATGTTTTTTTTTAAATTTAATTTTATTTATTAGTTAAAGATTCATATTTTAAGAATTAACCCTTTTTTAAAGCTGTTGGAATTTACAGCAATAAAAACGTATAATAGGTTATTAAATATAATAGTATAATGTGATTGGGTAGATGTGTTGTATGATTATGTAGATGAGTGTGTTGTAGTGTATGTCTTGTAGTAGTGGGTAGCACGATCGGGTTTAAAAGGGCTTATGTGTGTCTGAGTATGTTTTAGAGAAAGATATGTTTAAGATATAATGAAGAAGACCACTGCTTAATAATTTGACTATATTTGAATTATTGAATAATGTGAATAACAATTACAAGTTAATTGTAATAAATTTAATAGGCTTATTATAAGTATATAGAAACTCTTGCACTGAATGATTCACTTCTTGGCACACTGACTGTTGAAAACGAATTATGGAATGATACTCGTTGAATGCTTTGGAATAAAATGATCAAAACAGCTGCTGATCTGTCCGGACGGGGTATTTTGGAAAGGTCTTTCTAACTAGTAGTTTCACAAGATATTATTGGCTGCTTATTAATTGATTAGAGTGTGTTAAGTTATGAACCTTATTAACAGCCAGAAGTAATTATATTTTTATAATTTATAATTTTACATTGTTGTTTTTTTACCCAACGTTTCAACACTTTACGTGTTCTTTTCAAGGGTTACAAACTGAATCTTAGTGATTATTTATTTTTTTTTTATTTTTACATATATGGCTGTTATCCCAGTTACAGGTGAGTCTAAGTATTTTTTTAAACGTCAATTTTTTAAATTTTTTTATTTTTATGTCAACATTACTGCTTTGTAACCATTTGTTACTTGTTAAAATTTGTTAAAACTGATTCCTGATGTCTGGTTTTTACTTATATTTTTCAGTATAATTATGAGTCCACGTGGTTATATGTAATTTCATTCCTGATATGTGTATAGTGTTAGATTTTCAAAATTTGTGGAATCAGCTATTGCGTCTCACCTCTCTTATACAACCATTTTTGGAGTCCACCAGTTTTTCAGAGGACTCTGTTTCGTTCTTAGAGGACCTCAAAATAAGAAGTATTTTCGTCGAAAATTCAATTTCCAACATTTGTCACGATCACAATACTTCCTATCGCAAGTATCAGCTGTTTGTTGAACAGCCTCCTTTTGCAGATTGTTGTAGGGAATTATTGCACTGCGACCCGGAGCTTCTCAGTGTACTGTCGGCCTCCAAGCAGTGTTTTCTAGCTAAAGACAACACTGCCCGTCACCGGATAGTGAGTTGTAGAGGCTCCTAGGAAGAGAAAAATCTAAGTACAGCATGCTGGATTCGAACCCGGGGCCTCCGCGTTGCTAGTCCAGCGTGCTATCACGAGCTAATCCCTTCCTTCTCCCTGGCTTACTCATTACTAGGACGGAGACCAGTTTATGTACTGTTGTGTCCTTGTCTGTAAAGAGTAGAGTGTATGTAGTTTAAGTGTACTGTGCACTGTTCTGATGAAGTGCATGGAGTATTGAGCTGTGGTAACCCGTGGGGTCGCTACTCCCCAAGTAACTGCATGCAACATATACCCCCTTGCGGGCAGCCTCTTTTTAGCTCATGGTGTGTTTTAAGGAAATATCTAAGATTTGTTGGTCACAAAAATCGCCTTCAACTATAACACTTAGTATTCTTAAACAAAAAAATTTAATTATTTATATTTTTAATGTAATAGAATTTAATATTTTAAAAAAAAGGAGATAATATATTGTTTTTTAAATATAAGATTTGTTGTTACACCCAATAAATATAACACTGCATTTTCCAGTACTAGCCAGCATTTTCTTATTGCAGTTGCACGTGACCAGCACAATAATTATGTGCCATATAAATAGTATTATAAATCTTTATTACAATTTTGCTTACAAATACTTTTTACAATTAATTAATAGTAATTTATTTATTTATTTTTTTATAGCAATCAGTTTTTATTCCAGATTAAAGTATAGAATAGCACCACACAATAATCTTATGATCCACAAGTTATAAACAAGTTTAAAACAAGTTTTCAATTAACTATTTGAAAATTTTTTACTTTTAATTTTTACAAACAAAAATTTCATTCGATTAACTAGCTTTGTAAAGTCACAAATGTCCGTCATTCGTGCTAATACTTAATAGTGCACGAAATAATTGTGAAATATTGAAGAAAAGATAAACAAAAAGTAACAACAATTATGCTTGACTGTTAGAAAATATCCTCACCATTTTAAATTTTCCCTGTCGATCGTCTACCATGCAGCAGTATTCAATGGATACCAATCATCTCAAAGACTGGAAAATAGTGACCATATACCCTAAAGCTAAAGATCTTCTTTTATTCAGCTTCTGCAGCCAAGTTATTTGAGTTTCATTTTTATCAATTTCATTTTGTGTGAAGTTATCAGAATTCCCTTATCAGAGCAAATTCATGCCATCATACTCGTATATTCATCCATTTTTGAGAAATTAGTCAAACCTAAGAGAGTGTCCTGACGCTCAGGGCTGATTCGAATCCCCAGTCTTACTCCGTGTCTCAGTTTTAGAGAGAAGTTGGTTCTTTTGCCTTATCTACCTCTCAATGTTATAGTATGACCTCTCCTAAAATTTCTTAACCACTCTTCTTTGCATCTCATCCTAGGATGACCTTTAATTGCCTCTCCTTACAACCGATTGTTGTAGAGATTCCAACGCCGATGAAGATTTCCTCATCGCACCTGTTATGGGCAAACAAGTCATGCTTTGTACTCCCTGCATTTTTTTGACATTTCTTCCAATTTGTACCCTTGGCCATCATACAATTGCGGCATAGAGTGTCTTAGTTTTAACTAATTTCTCAAAGATCCAATGTAAGCCTGACGCTCTCACATCACACCTTCTCGTGGTAATTCTTCTACACTGCCAAAAAAAAATTCTGTGTTTGCGTCACAATCTCAAGAACTGTCCGAAGAGCTTAGGCATTCTGAGCGCTTCTAATTCCCTCATCACAGTAAATAAAATTACAGGACTCTTGTTTGTTTTAATGGACAATCCGTGTTTATTGCACTATTTCTCCACATATGTCAGTGCCGACTTCATTAGGTCACTTACCATTGTAATGTGATAACAAGAAGGAAAATATATAATTTATAATTATAAAAATTATAACTAGTGGTGCCAGCCGGTCGCTATTATTCAGGTCAAGAGCCGCGGTCAGTGCACGGTCAAAGGGACCGCCAAACCGCCAAAGACACACCGCTTTCAAAAGGGTCATTATACGGTCAGTATACAGAAGCCGCCTGGCCAATATACAAGGGTCAACAAATCACTCAAAAGACCACCTGGCTACAGTCTTTTGATAACAGCCAATAAACAAACCTCAAAAGACCGACCACCTGGCTACAGTCTTTTGATAACCGCCAACACCTATTCACCGACCTATTCAAGACTTAGGGTCAACACACGGCAAGAGATGTTTTTAGTGTGACCCGTAATTACACACTTGTCAATGTGTGAGTGATGGCAATATAACGTCTCTCCACAAGAAGCGGGGAGGATTATTCTTCAGTATATTATCAGCGTATCATCAAGATTCTACCAGTGACATAGTTTATACATCGGAGCGCGTCCCTATCTAAGTATTTAAACATATATTTATTTATCAATCATTATAGTTGTGCATTCTAGTTAACATTTAAATCATTTTAAATTAATTGTAGTTTATCTTTTCAAACGTTTAAATTATTGTTAAAATATATATCTATTTTCGTAAATTGGTAATTCATATTCCGAGTAACAACTCTCTAAAAATCTCTAACTAACTCCCAACTATTCATCGCATCATAACACCTCTCCAAGACATCTGAACCCACTACACCATACTCAGGTACTTACCAATGATAAGAACGATTCCGTCATAGAATACTTCTGCAAAAATATATCCTCTAAGATTCATCTCCCACAAGACTCATCTACGATGTGAAACCAGAGTTTAGGATAGCCTTCCTCTTTGAAAAAAAAAATCCCTAACTACTTTCACCTTCCCCTCTTTTAAAAAGCAATTATCGCATAATCCTAATCCTTTTACGCTCCACGCCTAAACTGTTAACGCTCTAAATAAGTTGCATAAAAACAATTTTCGTGGCTTTTGGCCAATAGTAG
Organism: Triatoma infestans; assembly: GCA_011037195.1. Lineage (NCBI taxonomy): Eukaryota > Metazoa > Arthropoda > Insecta > Hemiptera > Reduviidae > Triatoma > Triatoma infestans. The sequence continues at coordinate 4,377 of JAAEAF010005572.1, forward strand.
TACGCAAGTTTTCCTGAAGTAGAATTCTTTTCGGATGTTCTAACATGCAGACTTTTGGAATTACCAAATCTCGGTTTCGCCTTATCTCCAACTGGGATACGTCTACGGCTTCCTTCTTTCATAGCTCCTAATAACACCGCTCTATTCTGAAGAAAGCTCCATCAACTCACCAGCGGCCGGAATCTTATCCATATTTCCAATATGCTCCTATTTTTGAATTCTTGCTGCATCAAACTTCCTCAAAATAATAGGAACTAGAAGAGCGTCGGTACGCATTGAACAGTAGGTATCCGCAAAATGGAGTTGACAGCTCTGAAATGTGAACAACAGTTTTTATTTACTCCATTACCATAATCTATATGGCACAGGCAGGCTAGGAAATGTAATGGCAGAAATCCCTTCTATTGACAGCTAATTAATATGAAATAAAATGTGAATTTAAAATAATTGCAATTAAACTTTTGTGGGTAATAAATAATAATAATTTCTAAAAAACAATACATAAATATGTGCAAATTTAAAATCCTAATTACGGACCACTATTTTAATGTTCTCTTGTATTTCTATGTGAATAACAACATTACACATATTATGTTGGTTAACAAAAGTTTTATCATTTCAACTTCATAATAACGTACGGTTTCGAAACTCTCTAGAATTGTTATTTGTTATTATATGCTGTTGTACTAAATGTTGTTATTTCTACAAGTTCTATTTAACTTTATAATTGAATTCATGTACTTGTAAATACAATTATAGTTAAGCAATTTATGTCAAAAATGTAATAATGCAGCCAGTACAGACAATGCACAATTTTACGGTAGAAAGTGACTTACGGGTAAATATGTTTGTTTTCATTTCTAATAACTATTTTTATTGAATTAGGTTTGCGTAACTAGTTAAGAGTTACGATGGACGATTTAATTCTAGTGAGACATTTTTACGAGGTAAGGTGAGCAGAAATGGGCGGTAATCAGTGGGGAACATGACAGATTTTAAGAAAGAAGAAATAAAGAATGGATTACCCCCTCCCCCATCGAATGAATTAACGGAATGAATAATTGCAATTAATAGAAGATATTATACGCAATTGTAAATCAATACTGTCGCATCATTTTAAAATAAACAAAAAATAATATTTGGGAAAGATATAATCATGAAATTTTACTTCAATGTCATAAAGATTATAACGATAAGCAGGCAAATTAATCTAATACGAGGATCATTCAATAAGAAACGAGACAAATTGCTGTAGCTCAAAAACGATTTATTTAATCAATATAAAACTTTGGGAACTTTTCAACATAGTTTCCAGCAACATTTATACATTTGTCCCATCGTTCTTCTAATTTGTGTAGACATAAAATTCTTTGGTAGAGTCTCTTTAAGGCGTCAAAACAAATGGAAGTCCGATGGGGCTAGGTCGGGGCTGTTGGGGGATGTGGAAGTGTAACTGTGCCGTGTGTGGGCGCGCATTGTCATGAAGCAAAATCACGCCTTTAGTCAAGACTCCACGACGTTTCATTTAGGCGTGCACTTCTTCAGTAAACTATCAGTTCAACAGTAATACGCCTGTTGTCCAGAAATAATGCGTTAATGCGAAACTCGAGAGAGGAAGTTGCAACTTCAACCGGTCGTCCACTTCGTTGCTCGTCACAGACAATTACACAGACAGCCACTTTTAAACTGTTCTACCAATTTGTAAACGTTCGAACGGTTCAAACACTTATTCCCGTATACTTTCAACATTCTTGCGTGGATTTCACTACCTTTGATACCCTCTGGTACTAAAAAGCTAATCACTGAGCGTTGTTCTTCCGAGATGCAATGCTCGAGCGGACTCGCCATTGTTAACTGAATACATTTGAGGTTATGCTTACCAAATACTCTCAAACAGCTGAGAGAAACTAAGTAAAAGGATGCCAACTTGAAGCACTGAAACTATTGTATTGATTAAACAAACCGTTTGTGAGCTACAGAAATTTGTCTCGTTACTTATTGAATGACCCTCGTATATATGAACAATGGAACAAAAATGGGCAGTCTTGGAAGTGCTATTGTTCATAATTTCAGTAGAAATATTTAATAAAATTAAATACAATATATTTGTTTAAAACTTCAGTTTACAAAAAATTTTATTATCTCGAACAATGGGAGAAGAAATTCTTATCTCTCTTTGGTTAAAAGAACTCTTATCGTGGGATTAGATACTGAGGCATTTAAAAGTTCATATAAAACAGAGAAGTGACTATTATCTGTCAGACTAATTAAAAGAGAATCACTTATGTATAAATAATGTATGGAAGGAAAATAGATATTATCAGTGAATTTAGGCTGAAGGGAACATGGAAGGATGTTTTATTGCGCTGCTGATAAAATATTACTAAAAAAATCTGGTGTGAAACATTCACACAACTTTCTCTTACTCTAGTTTCAAAATTGTAATTGACAAATTTTATGTTAGTGTACCAAATTTAATGAAATTCGTCGAAACTGGAAAAACTGTTCAGTAAAAGCGCACTTCCGGTTTACTAATTTTCTTGAAACTCAAAATTTTGGCCATCTATTAATTTGTAATTAATTTTTTTTGGATTGTAGAATTGTATAAGCAACTATGATAGCACTTAAGAGAAAAACATAACCTCCCTCTCCCCCAAGCCCCCATTATGACTTTACCAGGAGAAATTTTCAAATAAAAGTTGTAGGCTCTTTATATGTGTAGTTCATATTCCTAGTTTAAAGAAAATCGTTGGTGCCGTTTTTGAGAAAATACCAGAAAACTGAAAAATATATTTCAGTAAAAACGCACTTTCGGTCATCCGATTTTTTTCAAACTCGGAATTTCAACAAAACATTTTAATTATAATTTATATGGGAGAATTTTATAATAAACTGAAATAGCACTTTGGAGGAAAACCTAACCCCACCTCTTCCCTAAAAAGTGTCCATAAATGAATTTTCCCACAGAAATGTTTCAAATACAAGTTGTAGATTTCTGTATATATATAGCTGATATACCAAGTTTGAAGCAAATCATCGGGGCTTTTTGAAAAAATTGCAAAAAAGTAAAAAAAAACAATTCAGTAAAATGGTACTTCCGGTTGAGGAATTTTGAGGTTGGGGAATTTCTGATACTTTTGAAATCAGGGTCGGCTCAAGGCATACACGTACAAGACACAACCACGTAGTGCCCACGCTCCAAGTAATAAACAAGAAAAGTAATTGGCAAAAAAAGAAGAATAAAATTATTAATGAGAAGTTGAGAAATTATTTAGTAAGTGGTAATTAAGAAAGTCGTACCAGTTGCTAAACAATTGCCGATCACAATCAACTAATAAGTTGTTACAATTCATTCTTATTATTGTCATCGTTAGTTGTGTACCCTGGTTAGAATTACGCTTTAAATCTTTAGCGATTCATGGTCTTAACCTTCATTTTATACTAATTAATTTTAACATTAATTGCTTGATTCACACTTTGAACAAATTATTTGGTTATTTTAATGTAAAATGAGCAGGTGATTTCTTTCAGGATAAATCTGAACAGCAATAGACAAGAAACAGGTCAAATAACAAAAAAACAAAAAAAATCAGAAATAGCAATCGTTCATAAAAGAAAATCGTTAGAATATATTTCTAGAAAACCAAGATAAATTAAAATTACAAAAAAAATATGGCCTATCCAAATTTTGAGAGATGTATTCTGACCAAAACCTTTAAGCCAGATCGGTAGAAGTGTGTAAACGAAATAATATATAGTAAGAGGACGTATTGTAATTGCGAAAATTGCACCGGAAATACACGTTTTGAGGTGCAGTGAGTCCAAAAAAAGTGGTTTTTAGAAAATGGTCTGTGTTTGTGTACGTCTATATGTATGTACGTGAGCAGCATAGCTCAAAAACGAGAAATCGTAGAAAGTTCAAACTTGATATTCCCGTTTAGTTATGACAAATGGATCCAACATTAGGTTAAAATTCTTCAACCGAAATTATCACTTTTTCGAATGATTTTTTTTTTACTTTTTTACGATTTTCTCAAAAATGGCTCTAACGTTTTTCTTGAAACTTGGTATATCAACTATACATACAAAGAGCTACAGCTTTTATTTGAAACATTTCTTCGGGAAAATTCATTTAAGTGTACTTTTTAGGGAGGTATGGGGGGTTACCGTTTCTTCTAAAGCGCTATTTCAGTTTATTTCTCATATAAATAATATTAATTATCATGAAATATGTTGTTGAAATTCCTAGTTTGAAAAAAAAAAATCGTATGATCGGAAGTGCGTTTTTATTAGGAAGTAGTTTTCAGTTTTCTGCTATTTTCACTAAAATAGCACGAAATGTAAACAATTTTTCCATAATTCATAATGCATGAAAAAAATATTGCAATTACTATATCCGTTTTTACAAATCAAAATCAGACATATGTATATTTTTGCGTTAAGATTCTTAAGAAGATCAGCAAATCTATTCAGAAATACAATTAATACTTAATAAAAAAAAAAAAAAGTTCTTCTAGAAACAAAAGTTCACTAAGTAAAGGAGACAAAGCATTGTAGTAGAAAGTTAGTTGGGTAAAACTTTTAGCCCAAGTTTGAGGGACATACAAATGGAACTTTATTCTTTGATGTTAAAACAGACTTAGTTCTTTGGTGAGAAACAAATAATGTTCAAGGTTGTTCAAGGTTCAATTTGAATTAATTCAAGTATAAATATTTTATAGCCGGCAGTTGATTATTAAATAAAGTATGTTATGTTAAGTTTATTTTAAACAAGTAGGAAATCTATTAATTAAACGGATATAACCCAGGTTTCCTATTTAAATAGAGAACGCAAAATTGTTGATTTTAAATTTTTGACATTAATTTCAAACATAATAAGATCTTCATTTCAACAGAATAGAACAGATCTTCGTTTCATGCTGAATTTTAATAACAATAAAATCAAATTATAATAGTCCATTTATTAAATTAGTCCAATATGACAAATTAAATGATTTAATTACATGAAAATTGATATAAGAACTTCAAAATTAATTTAGTTTAAATTTTAGGAGATAGAATGGTGTGTTGATTTGTATAATTTACGATCCCATAATTCACAATACTGTCTTGGTTTATTTATAGCAGACAGAGAAGCAGTAGTAGTAGATTTATAATAAGACGCATAATTTACCTACTTTGTTTCATACCATACATAGTTCTCCTAGTTTTACAATCATAATTTAGTGCTTAGGTGAATTTTATTGCTAAAGAGAACTTTCTACCGAACAATGTAATAATACTATAAAATGTTTCTAGCTTTCTACCTTTTGTACATTTTTACATTTATTTCCTCCCAAAGTAAAATAAAGTATTGAGGTTGTGCAAATATTTTAAAATATAGTTATTGTCGAAAATGCATGATCTAGAAGAAGTTTTTAGCGAAGGGTCTGTCTGTCTGTATATGTTAACAAATTATCTGGAAAAAAAAAAAAAAACAACAAAAATTCGCAGGAAGTTCAACTTAGTATTCCGTTATAATCTGACACGAATGTTTCGTCATGAAAATCCATCAACCGGAAATGAATTTTACTAACGTTTTTTAAACGTATTTTTTTTTTTTGGTTCAGTTTTTCGCGAGTTTCTCAAAACAGCTCCAACAATTTTCTTTGAACTTTATATATATCTACGTATATAAATATCTACCAGAATTATTTGAAACATTTTCCAGGGAAAATTGATTTTGAGGAGAGGGATTTTGAGGGAATAGTAATGTTCGTCTTTTCTCTTAAGAACCATTTCAGTACAATGTGTGTTTCTAACATCTTCATAGTATTAACATACATTGAATTAGGAGAAATTCAAATTTGACATAAAATTGGTAAAAATAGAAAGTGAAACTTTACGACTTTGCAACATGGGTGTTCGAGTTTTTTTGGGGAAGGGGGGGGGGAATTCTCGAAAACGACTGTCTTTGATTTTCTTTAAACTTGGAATTCTAAGTGCGCATCACTTTTATTTTCAAAAATTTTTCCGATAAAATTGATTTTACATGGGGGGAGGTCTGTAGTTAGGTTTAAATTTAGATTGCTGCTACAAGAAATTGCTGGTTGTGACACAATGTCATTCATGTACCACACACACACACACATATATATATATATATAAACTGCTGGACAAAAGTATTGCAGAAAATTTCAATATATTATAATTTGAAGTTGAAAGATATTTTCGTATTTTTTTTTTTTTTTATAGATTCATGTTGTTGAACTCTAATCCAATGGAAAAATGAACAACTACCAAAAATTTAAGAAAAACCTGGTTTTATTACACAGAATAAAAAAAAAATGAAGCTCAAAAAAAAAATCTGTAAAATTAAAAATTGTTCTTATTTTTATTATCACTTCTTCATTTTTTTTCAACAGTATTTAGTGATACCTCCTCTGCTCTGATAACTGCAGCAAGCCTCCTTAGCATTGAAGAGATTAGATTTTGGATAACCTCTTGAGAAATCTCATTCCATTCTTCAATAACTGCTGTATATAGCTCCCTGAGAGTGCTGGGGACAATTAGGCGAAGTCTGAGCCGTCTTCCAATTGTGTCCCAAAGGTGTTCTACTGGATTTACGACTGGACTTCTCGGTGGAGAAACCAAACGCAGAAATTGGCACAACATATCGCTGAAAAATCTTTTCAAGGTACTTCCGGGCGTTTAGCGTCCCATTTTCCACGATATGTAAGTCTGTACATCCGTCAAAACTTATGCCTCCCTAACATCATAACACCACCTCCACCAAAAGCCACTCTTGGAGAAATGTTAGCCTCTGCATATATCTCACCTTGACGCCTCCAAACTCTCATCCTTCCATCTGGAGAATGTAGGGCGAATCTTAATTCATCTGTGAATAAAACACGTCTCCAATCCTCTGTTGTCCAATTGACATGTTCTCGTGAATATTGCAGTCTGGCGTCACTATGTGCTCTGGTGAGAAGAGGGCCAGAAGCCGGGTATCCTGGAAACCAAGTATGCTTCATTTAACCTTCTTCTGACTGTCCTTTGAAATATGGACATTACGGATATCAGCGATCAAGTGACTTAATTGATTGCTAGTGATGAACCTGTTCTGTGAAACATTCAGCTGAATAAATCTCTCATCTGTCCGAGTTGTACTCCCTAGATTATTATACTTGCCGTCGGGAATAGCTACTAGTCACCCTATGACGTGCTAAAATTCTTTAGACAGTGGATTGGCTCATTCGTAGTTCTGAGCAATTGTTGCTTGATTTAGCCATTCCTCATGTAATGCCACCACACGTATTTCAATGTCTACCGAATAATTACCATGAAGAGGCATGTTAAGAACAAAATGCGAAAAAAAAAGAACTGATAATAAAAAACTAAACAAAAATTTGTAGAAGAGAGAAATTACCAGAAACAGTGAAGAACTGGAATTATTATTGTATTTTCAAGAGTTCAGAGAATTAGTCACTTAAAAACATGAACAAATGGTTCAGTCTCTTATTCCCTTCTTATATCAGAGTTCATTTACAAGGAATTTATATAAAAAAAAAAAATACAGTAATAGAATGGGATCACTGGGAACTTTCCACTTTAATGTTGAGGGTACTTCCTTTAAATATAACAACGCCCAGTACAATACACTTATATTACAATAACAAGCACAGTTCAATATTACAAATATTCCTTACTCACTGTCACATCGTAGTATCCAGACAGAGCTATACCTGCCACACATTCACATAAGAAAACTTACGATACTATACTGCTGCAAGATTCACCCTTCTATTTACATAAACCGCTTACCAAACACTCCAAGATTGACTATAGTTATTACAGGAAAGTCTTAACAATAGCGTACCCAACCCCTTACCAAGAAAGTCCTCGCCTAGCTTTTTTACACTCAGAATAACTTCCCCCTTACTCAACCCGTTCGCAACTAAATATAATTAATTATTATACTGAGATTAAAAAAAAATGGTGCCATCAAACCTCTTACAATCGAAACCTTTTACCTTAATAGTATTATCTAAGAATATCAACAAAAATACTTTATTCTGACAACCAAATTACAAATTTTTGATTCTTTTTTACGAACAACAAAATCTGTTTACAATACTATGATGTATTGCCCTAAATTTAAGCAGACCTTGAGTCATGAGATCTTTTCCCCTCCAACCAATAAACATTACCTACGCTACAATAATATGTTATCATTTTAACAACAATTTGAAATCCTGAATAGTGCGGTTTTTCCCTGCCACATTAGGTTATTCCCTTAATTATAATTAACTTCCTGAATAGTTAAGGTTTCCGCTTCAACAGTACTTGTTCCCTAGTTACAATTATGACCCTTAACAATGAGAATTTCTTACGCTACATTAATACTACTTCTGTGACTACATTGAGGCAATCTTCTACACTTCTGTCCTGAATAATAATTCACTTACTTAGGCAACCCGAGCTCGTGCCTATTCATCTTTGTAACCGCTGGTCTCGCATCCACTAAAAATGGACTGGAGTCATCTACCAACACTCCACAACCACATCAGCCAAAACATTCGTCTCCGGCCACAGTTCGTGACTAGCCCATGAGCCCAGTACCCCAATTACTGCCGCCACAGAAGATACAAAGCTCGGTATTGCCACAAAGTTACCAGTATTGCTACTAAATGTTTACACACTAACCAAACCAGTCACCACTATGATTACACTTCGACACTGTTCACTGATCGTTACAGTCAGCTCAACTAAACACGTGTGTAAGCATTGTAATTTTAAAGCAAATTTGGTATTAAATTGCAATATGAGAAAATCCTACGAGTATTTCACATTAGATTTTACTTTCAGTTAATTCTAGTAAAAGGAAGTATTGCAATCGGGCCAGATTTCCGAAATTGAGTTTTCACCGGAAATACATGCTTCGAGGTCCCCGAATTCGGAAAAATATATTTAGCGATTGTGTCTGTTGTTGTTTTTATTATTATTCTTCTTCTTCTTATTATTATTATTCTCTCGTTGCAGACACAACAGTGTCTATCACCGGATGTTGTTGTTGTTGTTGTTGTTATAACAGAATATTTCAAAAACGAAAAGCCGTAGTAAGCTCAAACTTGGTATAGCGTTTAAGATTTCGATCAAAACTCATCAACCGGAAATGCGACTCCACTGAATTTTTGTTGTTTAATTCTTCCTGATTTTCTCGAAACTTAGAATATTATCCACACACACATTAATACATAATCACTTTTATTTGTTACATTTTCCCAGAAAAATGGATTTATTCGTTGTTCTGTGGGTGTGATAGCGTCATGCTTATCTTTAAAGTACCACTTCAATATAATTTATGGTTTTACTGCTTACATAATATTAATACACATTAGAATCGCTGATAAAATTCCAAATATGAAGAAAATCGCTTAACCGGAAGTGCGACTTTACAGAATAGAATCTTCAGTTTTTTGTTGTTTTCTGGAAAACGGACTGAACGATTTCCTTTAAACTTGTTGTATGTTAAATTTCAGAGATGACAATGTATTTGGAAACATTTTTCCAAAACAAAATATTTTTGATAGTTGGGCGGAATTTATGGTTTCAATTTCCATTTTTATATTAGTCATTTTATATATATGATTATATTAAAAGGAGTATGAGAAATGATATGTACTGTTACACAACAAATTTTTTTACCAACAAAACGTATTCAATATGATAAATACAGATGGAAGCGTAGTAAATATAATGGAAACGGTCGACTCTATAGGCGTCAGAATATAGATCGTATGTTCATATTAAACGGTGGTAGGTATATACTCTTTCATGAACGGTGATGTAAGAAGATTACATGGTGTATGGGAGCTTTAGGCAATACCACCGGCCGTTCCAACCATTGAAATTCACTTGTGTTTTTGTTGATTGAACGTTACTGACACACATGAATGCGCACTTCAAATATATTTTAGCAGGTGGTTTTAGTGATAAAAAAAAAAAAAAATGGATGGTTCTGTTTCACGATATTGTGTGCAGTTTGCTAGCTCAATAATAAAGAATAATGTGAAATAATTTCGATGATGGCCCCCAACCCAGATAAGTATTATTTCTTATAATGTAAAAAAAATGCATTGCCAGTAGTTTTCCCGCTCATTCACAAACCGACTTGGTAAGAGATTCACACAGATGGTTAGGTGTGTTTTATTGTAAAAATTCATTTTTTCGTCTGCCTTGCTGAGTATTATCTGATAATATCGGTTACAGTATTTAGTATAGTGGTAGATAGATAGATAGATTCTACCGGGGGAATTGGCTATTCAGCCTACGCCACCGCGACATCCCAAGGATCTATTGTGGCACCCCCCTAGTTGGAGACCCTCCCCCTATCCCGTCCTTAACCGGACTGTGGAATGGGGGGGGGCTCCCAGGTGGTCAATCAGAGCACCCGCCATCAGAGCACCCTCTCGAGTCCTGCTTGCCTTAAAGACTTAATAGGTCCGAGAGGGGGCCCTGGCTGAGGCTTGTTGGCACCAGCTTCTCTTTACCAAAGAGGCGGTACCATAGCCAAACCAGCCTCTCGCACTGACATACCACATGCAGTGCCGTCTCCTCTTCTTCCTCACAAAACCTACACAGGCTATCCGTTGCATGACGCATGTGCTTATTTAGTCTACAATGGCCAGTGAGAATGCCAACTGCTATCCTTATGGCCACCCGGCCTAGTTGGAGTAATTCTGCAGTTAGCTTGGGCGAGTAGCTATGGATAAACTTTTTCGCCTGCCTCTGGCCTGGAGTTTTGACCCACCATTCCCTTGATCGGTCCTGCATCCATAGCTTAATGGATGCACTCCTGAGGCATCTAGAGACACCGCAGAACGGCTCCGGCTCGATAAGCGCTCTCATTGAACCCTCCCGGGCCAGGCGGTCCGCCGCCTCATTGCCTCTGTGACCCGAGTGCCCAGGTACCCAAACCAGGAAGACCTTATTATGGCTACTAATTTCCCTTAGTGCACCTAGGCAGTCCCACACCAGCCTTGAGCTGATCTCCCACGAGTCAATTGCCCGCAGAGCAGCCTGGCTATCCGAATAAATGACGACTCTGGAGTTATACACTCCCCGTCTTCTTATTTCGGCGGCGCAGATAATAATCGCGACTAGCTCCGCCTGAAAGACCGTAGCTAGCCTTCCCAGGCTCACCGAGATATTACATCTCGGATGAGCCCCGTACACGCCGGCTCCCACTCCATCTTCCATCTTGGACCCGTCCTTGTACCACATAGATTCGCCTGTAATTGGCGGCCCATTCTTCCATGCCCCTCTGTCTAATATCAAGACTTTGAAGGGTTTTTGGAAGTCATACCTAGGAATCATTATGTCCGTGGGCAGGCCCAAGATCGGGTCCGCCTTCAGCTCTCCCATAGGTCTTGGTACCTCCCAGTATGCCTGGGATAGATGGGCGTTTGTCCCTGTTGTAGTCGTGCCACAACTGCTTAGCATAGTGGTAAATTAAATATTAATGTTTATCAGTACCCTCTATAAACACTAAGTGATCATGATTTTCTTAATTAAAAAATACATGATTTACTTAAATATTTAATGCAATCAAGTTAGCAAATTCGCTACCAAATGCCGGACTCAACAGTTCTATTACCAGGCATACGGAAGCAAGCACCACCAAGTGCACTTCAATAATAACGCATTACCTCCCCAGTCACGCTCATTGCTATATATTGGCGAATAGGCTTCAATTTGTACACCCAAATATCCCATAAGCTATCTCTACCTCCCATTTAGAGCAAAGAGAAATGGAAATAAAAATTCAGATCTACTTTGAACAATAAACAAGACTCACGATCAACGTTTGTAGGGTTCATCAAGCTAGCAAAACTAGATAATCTACCGTTAGAATAAGCAAGATTTCTAACTAAAATTTCCTCATTGCACTTCAAGCGACTCAACACATTCTACATCACTCTTGGCTCCGGACACTAATGTCTCTTTTTTCCTCACGAATAACGCTAAATATAAATAACTGCAAGCAATGTAAGTTTGTAGCTTCTGTAATGCAAAGATAATGCAACCACAGCAGAGAGAAGAGAGGCCCTTTCTGGTTAACAGAGACTACTCTCTGACTTAGGCAGGCTAGAGTGGGAGACCTGTGTATATAAGCCAGTGGGAATCTATCTAAGGGGATCTATCATATACAACCTTACAACTATACATCGCATCGTGTCATATCTCTACTCACACCATTCATTCTATCATTTTCATTATAAAGTCCAATGCAGTTAGTGTAAACTTAACTACATTATATTAGTGTCTTCATATCTCGTTCATTTAATCAAACCTAATTTCTCTCCTCAACAACTCCATTATACCCTCTATTCATTTATTCCATCTACCTTCTACTTGCTACTATTACAAATATTTTGAAAAGTTGTTTTGGTTGCATTTCTGTGGCTATAACAACTTTGTTTGAAAGAAATTTTCATATTTAGAGCATGTAAAAATTTGCTCAAGAAGTAAAATGACAATTAGATTCAATTGAAAAAGAACAGCTTTTATGGACGCTTTATAAATAAGAATTTTTTGTACGATAAAATGATTGATTGGGAAAGAAAGTTGCTACAGATAGGCGCTGACCGCAACGGGGTAAGTGTTCCATGCAGTTTCTTGGGAGTAGCTACCCTAAGGGTTACCACAGCTCCTCAGTCATTCTTGCATTTCGTCAGAACTATACACAATACATTTAAATTACATACACTTTACCCTTTACAGACAAGGACAAACACAATACACAAACTAGGATCTCCGACTCTAGGGAGAAGGAAGGGATGGGCTCGAATACAGCATGTTGTCCTTCGATTTTCTCTTCCTAGGAGCCTCTACCGTTCACTGTCTCGGAGGCCGACAGTGCACCGACAAGGCTCCGAGCAGCACAATAGATGATTCAGGTTGCAGTGCATATCCCCTTTAAAATAATCAAAATAATAACAGATAGACGCATAAATTTAATACACACAAAATAAAATTATCTAAATTTTACGAAATCAAAGTATAGTAACAGGTGAATAACAAAGGTAACACGCCATTTTCCTGAAATAATTGTTGTCGCCTAACCTTATATCCACCCCTTTCCAACCATAACAATTGTTAATTATTCAAATTCGTTCTCACAAGTGGAATTTATTTACGATCGCGCCTAATATTTTTAGCGAAACTTCATTCAAAATCAAATCAAATGGGAGGGAAGGGATTTGCTTAGTGGTAGCGCGCTGGATTCCTACGCAGAGTTACCGGATACGAGTCCAGTGCTACCCTTTGATTTTTTTGTCTTCCTAGTAGACTTTCTAGCTCACTGTCCGGTGATGGTTAGTGTTGTCTGTAACGAGAGAACATTTCTGGCCGCCGGCAGTGCACTCAGAAGGCCAAGGACCATAAATGTTGACGCGCCTTAAAAAAAAAAGCAACAACAAATCGGCCATGGGCAATAAAATGGCTAAAGTTTTCACATGATTAAATGATTGAATTTTATATTAATAATGAAAATATTAAGCTTCAATTTCAGAGAGTCCTTTTTTCTTCATTGGATTATTTTATGAAATTGTTATATTATAAAGAAATGATAGTGAATCCACAGATAATCCTCGAATGATAAGAACTCAAAAACTGTGTTGATGATGAATGATCTCCTCAGTGACTGAGAACTGTAAATTAAACATTAAAGTAATACGAGGTTTATCCTTCGTAGTATGCTTCATTTTGTTGTTCCAGACTGGTTTTGGATTACCCTTGTTCCGTTTTACAAGCACTGGCTGTTAATAAACGGAACCCCCCTTCGGTGAATTTTTTGTTTCACGCCCATCTGGTGTTTTGGGGTTAACTGTTGTCCCAACCTGTGGCAACACTGCTTAGCGCCCCACTACTTTTGTGTTCTGTCGAACTGGAGACGTATGAGTCAGTTCGCTTGGGGGACACGTCCAGCTCAGTCATTCCTGTCTTATGATCCAACCCTTTATTTCAATTTATCTTGGAAGGGCGGCCATTTTTGGAGACGCCACCTACCACGTTGTTCAGAGAATTTAAGATTGGTCGAGTTTCAGTGCCTGGAATACACTTTTAACCAGTTGGAGTGCTTAATCAAGCTGTTAATGATTGACTGTAGTAAATTAAGGAATGGAATCTGGATTTGGAGATATGTTCTCCTTGTAATGTTCAACCGGATATTCAGTAAGTACGTACTCCCTTCTGTACCCCATCCTAAACTACGTACAGTAACGTCTTTGATGCATGTGTGTGTCAAGTAAAAACGGATTAAGGTAAAGTTAAGCTTAGTACTTTTCCATATAACTGTAATAAGACATTTTCTCTGATTTAAGTTTATGTTTAAAGTAGCACTGCAACTCGAGGTTGAATTCTCTTTCAAGAGCAGATTAATTGCTGTCTTGTAAGTGCAATTGGTTGTCCCCCCAGGACTCTCAGAACTCACATTGGTTAAGCCACAGGCAAGTTCAAGGTTGATCAAGTTAAATCTTCCTTTTTGTACACCATTATTTTGGTTTTATTGATTCATTGTGTAAGCCTTTTTTTCTTAAGGTCTACTTTTTTAGAGGAAATTATTCACCGTCATCCCAGGTAATTAACTTAGCTTTTTGTGTTTCAGGAAGCTTGAACAACTGTTCAGCTGCATACATCTCTATATGCTTTTATTTGGTCCTCCGGAATATATCGTGACTGGAGAGTTCTCCCCCCCCCGTCCAGGGTCTCTAGTCATCGAACCAGTGAAAACCTCGTGGTGGGCGCTTTATCCAAGATCTGGTAAAGCTCTACTCTGCTTGTAAGGTCATGTAAGGAAGTGTACTAGGTTCAGGAATAAAGGATTAATATTTAGAAGGGTTTCACCTTTTCGTAATTTATTATCTCCTTTCCTACCTACTCTGTAATCACGCTCTCAACCCCAATCTTCTGAACCCCCAATATAGGGAAATGGAGCTTCCATTTCCTATATTCACCTTACAACCCTATTGTCAGAATAAAGTTGTCAATTTTTGTATAGCACATTGGTTGATTGTCACAGTCCACTGTGATGCTGGATAGAAACATGGAGTTGTATTGAACCCTCTACACGAACACTTGGTAGCCTTACACTGATGATAGATAGGTCAGAACCAATAAAATGGCGGATAAAATCATAGATTTTGAGCGGATTGAATCACGGATGCAATAACATGTTCAATCATGATCTACAAAGCATTTTTGAAACTCGATAAGGAGTTAATGATTCGAAATACAAGGGATCAGCCAAGCATTCTAAAATTTTCCATTTCCAAACGTAAATTCTACTCTATATATTATATATATAAATTATATCAATTTTTTTTTTTTTTGGTAGGAAATTATTTTTAAATTCAAAGAAATGTATCAGGTTTAATCCTAATAAAAAAAAAAAAATGTTACGCTTCTATAACTTAAAGGAATGACTTGTCAAAGCTAGAAAAATGAAGGCATATCAAATATTTTAAATGAAATTTGTATAACTTATGGAATTGCCATTTAATAATAATTCTCAATGTATTCAATGATGTAAATATGTTGGAATGCAAGAATAATACTTTAACTGGGAAATATCTCCCTACAAACTGAATTTGTAATTAATGAATACTGCACATTCCTTTTATTTCGAACAATATTTGCTGCTATGTTGTAAGTAAAGCTATACGTATGCCGGAATGTTATATAGAATAAGGTTTTTTTTTTTGGCATTTTTGTTACTTTCTTTTATTTATTGGTAAGGAGATGGGTACCAACATAGCAATGGATATGAGGGTATGAGCGCAAGCTCAGTATCACCTAAAAGATCGGAATAATAAAAAGCAGAAAAAAAAAACTGGTAAGTAGTAGTCTAGCGTGCGTAACAAATTTTCTTAGATTTTACATTTAAAGGTCCGAAAAACGTAGTTCTTAAAAAAATTTGTGTTGTGGTTGATTCCGCGGAGCTGGAAAGCATCAGAGACATTTTCCGTGATAAGACTGCTTCTTTTTGTTGCCATCATTGACCGGTTTCGGGTGTTCGCCCATTATCAGGATGTTTTGAGTGTAACAAAACTGTATTTGCTCTGTGGCAAGTCTATGTTATTACACTGTTAAACAAAAACATCCTGATGATTGGGCGAACGCTCGAATGATCACAAAAAGAAGCAAGCTATCACGGAAAATGTCTCTGATCTTAGAAAATGGTCTGAGTATTTGTGTTTTGTGAACAGCATAAAGGATAAACGAAAAAAAATCACATTGAATACAAATTTGATATTCCGTTTGGGGTTAAACACAATGGGAAGTTATCTGTAAAAATTCCTCAACCGAAAGTACCACTTTACTGAGCAAATTTTTCAAATTTTTGATGCGATTTTCTCGAAAACGGTACCAATGATTTCCTTTAAACTTGGTATGCTTCTTCAAATATATTATAGTTCTATCAATTTTATTTGAAATATTATCTGGGAAAATTCATTTTATGGTGGTTTTTAGGGAAAGGAATGACATTAGGCTTTTCTCAGGATTTTGCATGGGTCTTCCATCTTTTGGTGGGTTGAAAGTTGAAAGAGGAAAGGTAAAGTTAGTATTTCCCTCGAAAGTGCCATTTTAATTGAAAATAATGCACTTATAAGATTCTGTAGCGCCAAAACAAGAAGAAGAAGAAGATTTATAAAGTCTTAATGACAATTATGGATGTTGCAAGAATTTCGTATTTGAAGAAAATCAGCTGACCCAAAATACATAATTCTTTAACTTTTTTTTTTTTTAGTTTTATCATTTATCAGTCGGATACAATGTTGCAATACAAACTTAATCACACAGCCTCCATATTCACAGCTGAACTAATAGCTATAAACAAGTGTTTATATAACATTCAGTCTTCCAAAATAAAGCAGTCTCTCATCATGTGTGACAGTAAAAGCGTTCTACAGAGACTGAATCATACAGATAATGACCCTTCTTTCCTAATTCTGGACACTATAAATACGATAAAGAAGTTGGTCCATCAATGGTGGAGCGGTCTGGTTAATATGGGTGGAAGGGTCATTGTGTGGTGTTGGGAAACAAAAAAGTTGATTCCGGGGCAAAAATGGCTGCTCTAATGCAATTTCCATATATCAATACATTATCTACATCTGATGTTAAAAACCATTATAATAAAAAGTTATGCTATCATAGATGGGAAGAATTGTATACAAAATCAACAACCCGAAAAGGTAAATTTTATAGATCCCTACAAAACTGGTATACCCCGAAAACCCTGGTTCCATAATTATTCCGAAAATAGAATATTTTACACTACAATAAACAGGCTTAGATTATAATCAGCATAGGCATCACAATTGATTGACCCATTCTGCTCTTGTAATCAAGTATCCATTGCCGACGCTAACCACATAATATTAGCCTGTGAAAAATTCACACACGATAGAGATCAGCTGTGGAAGGCGTTAGTACGGGACTAATTGTCCACTACCACCAAATTTACACACCATTTTGACACACAATAAAGACGATATATATTTGGATTTGTACAGGTACATAAAGACGAACAACATCACTGTGTAAGACAATAATACACTAATTTGTCAGAAGAATAATTACAAACAATAATACAAAATTCTTCAGAAGAATAACTTCAGGGGCAGGATAGTGAGAAATTGCAAGAAGACCTAAATCGTCTTTTAGAGTGGTGCAAGGAAAACGGTATGGAAATGAACATCAATAAATGTCATGTCATTTCGTTTTCTAGGAAACGGAAT
Source organism: Triatoma infestans (assembly GCA_011037195.1). Lineage (NCBI taxonomy): Eukaryota > Metazoa > Arthropoda > Insecta > Hemiptera > Reduviidae > Triatoma > Triatoma infestans. Next base: position 22,163 of record JAAEAF010005572.1, read on the forward strand.
AATGTGGATTTCTCCTACACCATCCTAATCTCCTGGATTGCGTCACAAACATTAGGGACCTAGGATTCAAACTAAGTGCTATTGACGAAACTTGCAAAAGAGCTTCCAGGTTGCTGGGGTTTGTGATCCGGAAAACAAGAGAATCTGAAGACCCTAAAGCAACCTTGGCGGTCTATACGTCATATGTTACAAGTATTTTAGAATAGGGTTCACTGGTGTGGAACCCATATACAAAGAGCGACATGGATAGACTGGAATGTATACAAGGGCGATTTGTCAGATATTACATAAGGAACTTCCCCCACGTTAAATTAGACATTGATTCCTTAGAAATAAGGAGATTATTTCTGATTATAACTGATCTGTTATTTCTTTATAAACTGATCAATAATACAATCGACTGTTCTGAACTTCTGGCTGATATTCCCTTCCATGTATCTCCCATCCACTTAAGACATTCCTATACGTTTGCAGTTCCTCATCATAGCACAAACCTATTCTTTCACATGAACATTCTGTCAAGAATATGCCGGGAATGGAATGAACACATCAATAATAATTTGGACTTTTCAGTGAAATTGTCATATTTCAAAACAATTTCGGGTGTTGGTGGTAGTGGTTTGTAAGCATGGACTTTATGAAGTGTGAAGACCCCAGTTCGAGTCCAGCGTATAACTGCTAAATTTTATATTTGTTTAAAAAATGTTAATAGTAAAGTAGGTGCTTCCGCCCCCGTCCACGACACCAAATTTGGTAGTTGGACGTTAAGCCCGCCTAAAAAAATAGGCATTACTTTACTTACTGTGATTTATTCGAAAACCACACCAGCAGGTTTATATAAACTTGGTATGCTAATTGCTCATTTGAACACCTAATCACTTGTGTTTGAAACTGTTTTCCAAGAAAATTATTTTAAAGGCCTATAAGGATGCAGTAGCGTCACCTACCCTTATATATAGTGTATATGGTCCCCTTCTCTTTAATTATAAAAGGCAACTAAATAGTAAGCTTTGGAAGTTTTACAAATATTTGTCACTCAGAATTACTAACCGCAATAAGAACTTCTTTTGTGTGAATGTTTCAGTCCAGTTTCTATTCTCTTTTTTTTTAACAATAAAATGGTCCAATTTTATGAAATGCAAAGAATGAAATTGAAATGCCGAGTAGTATTGGCTAAGTATAAACCTGTTATAATATCCAAATCCATACCATAAATATTTGGAAATATCCAAGCGTATTTTGATTAGTGTATGATTAAGTGATTTGTAATTTGCCACAAATCAGAGATGTATGAGAAAGGGAATATGCCATAACCATCAGAAGCTATTAACTGTTAGCAGCATCGATTTAATGTAGATTAGGGCTTTTCATACTGTAAGAGCAACACTTTATTAAACTAACTATACAGAGGAAATATATAATATCAAAGGAACTGCAATCCAGTCCAGTGGTCAAAGTATTTACAAAACTTCCTTTAGCCAAACCAATTCTATTTTATTGTCAGCGAGTGTTAGAGATACCAACTGAAACTTATTGGCCATCAATAGCTTAATGATACACCTTAATCCAGATCAAAATGGATTTTGTACTTACTGCATTATGGAATTACGTAAGTGACTGTTTAGTGGTAGCTTTTCCAAAAGAAAATCTTTAAATAAATTTGTCCGGAAAAATAAAAATAAAAATTTGTTTACTATCTCCAAATTTGTCAAAAATTATTAAAATTTTTATTACAGTTAACTTTATAAATCAAGTATGTCTTGAGTTTATAAATGTATATATATAAACACTTTTAAGAGTTATTTAGTACTGAAAATTTAAATTGAGTTCTATAAACATATATTTCAATGATCGGATGATAAATCAGGCAAGGTTAAAATGTCGTAGTACAGGTGTGTCATATGGGATGATATAAAAAAATCAAGGATGTCGGGAAGTTTAGAGAGAGTTGTTAGGTAGTAGGTAGGTTCGTTGGGGGATATAAAACCATAGTTTTGAGAGGAAAAGATGTTAAGGAGGGTTTGTCCAAGAGGATTAGAAGTTCTACACCCCTATTGCGGGTGTTTCGCATTATAGTCGCCACCTGATAGGAATCTAGGTCCAAGGGTCAGTAGAAATAAAAGAAATTCATTTTGGGTTATTGGTTAGAGGACAATATACAGCTGTGAAGTTAAACGAGTACGGATTAGAGCCGAAAGAGATTATAGTGGATTGGATATGTTCATTGGATGTTGATGGGAGGAGATGGTGTTTCGGATTAGGATAGCTGTGCCACCATGAGCTGTATCGTCAGGTGACCGGTCCGACGGGTTGCATAGTCAGTTATGTGAAAGTACGATCTACTCGTGAAGTGTGATTCCGTAATGACAGCAATGTCTTTTGTCATGTAGAAGAAGGTCCAATTCGTTTTTGTGAGCAGTCAGTCCATTAGAGTTCCAAAGGAGGATAGTTAATGAGATGGTTAAGGCGATTCATTTTGTAAGTCGGGGAAGAAACTCACAAATTAGGGTGGTCAGCAAGTTAATAAGTGGAGTGAAAACGGATTCCATTTTGTTAAAAAAGGAGTTCAGGAACGGGTTTATATCTGAAGAAGGTTGACTGAATGGTGGGGTTCCAGAAAGAGTTTCAGGTAAGCACTGAAAGGAGCTAGGTTGTGAAGGAATAGACCTCGTGATCTGTGAATAGATTGATGGAAATCTTCTAAGTTGAATCTACGGAACAGCGTGTTGAGCGAATTACAGTTCTATAAGCATCCGTAGTTTTAGTAGAGATTAAAATATTATCTAGACGTGATTTACATGTGAATGCCTCTTGGCCAATAATTGCTTTTAAATTATTTTCTATTTAAATTATTATTAAAAAAGATATTTCAATGTACATATATATTTGTAATTTATAAATATTTCACATATTAACAAAAAAATATCTCCGTTTTTTCCAGAACGTTTATAAAAAGAAAAAGATAAGTGAGATCCTTCTCAAACGTATCTTCTGACCAACAAAAAATTCCAAAGCACTAAGGATAGAACTGAATTTAGCATTTTTTCTGTATACATACCCAATTTTCAAGTTTATTTTATTGGATTATTGATTCCTTTGGTACCCTTTATCTTAACATTGTATATTTACATTTCCTAGGGGAAATTCTAGCTAAATTATGGTTGCAATAAGAAAGATGATCTCGTGAAGAAAACAGTCTCGTTTCAGATAGATGATAATATTTTAGAAAAAGATGATGATAGCAAGAATGGTAAGAAGTCCTTTTGTGAAATATCGATTTCACTTGTAAGATTGCAGGATTTGTATAAAGAAAGATGAAACTCGATGAAAAACAAACTGTCATTCAAAATTACAATATTTATATAGACAGATAATATGTCTATATTAGCAGTGGCTTTTCATCTTCATCAATAATATAAACTTTTTTGCTGACAATTTAATGGAATTTCAAATAGAAATTGAATGAAGAGAATTTTTAATTATTGTTAAATATAATTTCTATAATTTAAATTGAATTTGAGAAAACTGTAACTTGTGTATTTTATAAAACACAGAAAAAATTGAGTATTTTTTAAATTTTTTTAAAGTGAACAATGAAAAACAGTCAGTAAATTATTCATATCCAGTATTAAAAAAACACTAGAAATATAAGACAAAAATATGCATTATGTGAGATCCGACCCATATGAAAACAGCATATTTAACTTTTATCGAAAATAACCTTGTTCATATTTCACTAAATAAAACACTGTAGGGAAATAGAAATATAATATATTTTTCAATTAATTTCATTTATTTACTTTCATTTAATTAAATACATATCAAATAATGCTTTGTTACCAAAGGTGTTTTTGTTTTAAAATATAAAAAAGAACAGAACCAATAAATAAATTAATTAAAATTAATTGCATGGCTCTATTGTAAATTACACTCATTCAATAGTAATACAAAATTCTGTTTACATTGTTTGACAAATTAAATGATTATCGTAAATTATTAATGCTAAGTGTGTTCATTTTTCAATATCTGACTAAAAAAAAAAAAAAAAAATTGCAAAATACATAATAAAATTGATTTAATTTTTAAAATTCGAGAAAAATTGTATCGATTCAATTTGAAGTTGTCTTCTAAATATTGTTACAAATTTGAATTCCTCTAACCAAAAAGCGAAGACATAAAATAAGGCGCAATTATGAGGCGAAGGATATTAATCTCTGGAAACTTATGATTTATAAAGTCCAGTCTTTAAATTGAATATCAGATTGAAACTGTATTTAATTGGTGAAGCCGGTTGATGTATGTATGTTTGTAGGGTGTAGCACGGTTGGTTTTGAAAGGGCGTATCTGTGTATACATTTTAGAGAGATATTTAAGAAATAGTAAATGCGACACCACTTGTTTACAATACATAATGGATTTAAATATTTTACAAAATTACAATTTTCAAGCTTTAAACTTTCTAATAAAGATTTTGAATATGCCCAATAATCGCATTCCTAAAGTTTGTTACAACAGGATGTTAACAATGGACGGTTTAGTCGGTAATAATACCAAATTCAACTGGGTTTCGCAAATGAAGGAGTACTTTGCTGACCTCGGATTTAGCTGGCTGTGGTTAGAGCAAGATGCTGGATTGATTGAAAAAGAAAAAGCCGCCATTCTGAATTGTTTAAGGGATAAGTTGATTCGTCTGGACTTGGAGAGGATTGCCAAGTCTTCCTATAGTACTATGTACTCTATGCTCGTTAACAAGCATGGAAGTCAGGGCTATTTATCATATAGTGTACCACTAGATGTAATTAGGGTTGTGAGTCAAGTACGAATGTCATCCGAAAAAAGGTTAATTGTGTACAGCAAGGGTGTTAAGTATGAGGTAAATTTGGAGTCAACTTGTGCTCTCTGTAAATATAGACAGGAAACCTTGGCTCACATGTTTATTGACTGTCCTGCATTTTCTTTATATAGAGAGAGATATTTATGTAAATATTACCCATTAACTGAAACAAGTATTTTCTCTATAAAAAATAAGAATCATTTATTTGATGTGTATAAATTTATAATTAACAGTTTAAAAATGAGAAAGTTTCTTTTAGATTTTTAATGGATACCTTTTAATTTATATTTGTTTTATTTGGCTTTTATCTTTATTGATATTGTCAAATTAAGGTTGTTTATTTTATTAATTTTTATTTTACTGTTCATTTTGTTCATTCATTTTGTATTTTGTTTTTTTTTGTTTTTTTTTCTTCCATTTGTTTCTGCTAAATACTGCTAATTACTGCACGTTAATAGTTTGTATGTCAAACCAATCTCCATCTATCATGTACCAGTGTGTATTGTATAGATGTAAAATAAAATAAATAAATAAATAAATAAAATAAGGCAGGATTATGAGGCGAAGGGTATTAATCTCTGGAAACATATGATTTATAAAGTCCAGTCTTTAAATTGAATATCAGATTGAAAGTGTATTTAATTGGTGAAGCCGGTTGATGTATGTATGTTTGTAGGGTGTAGCACGGTTGGTTTTGAAAGGGCGTATTTGTGTATACATTTTAGAGAGATATTTAAGATATAATAAATACGACACCACTTGTTTACAATACATAATGGATTTAAATATTTTACAAAATTACAATTTTCAAGTTAACTGTAATAAATGAATTAAGCTTATAATATACAAAAACTCTCGCGTTTAAATTTTATTGTAGTTAAATTGATTTTAAACACAAATATTCTCGTAACTCTTACTGGCAGTGAAGTTAAAATGAGAGAGTGATGTTCTGAATACGACTGTCTGAATAATACCGGCTGATTTTTAGTTAAAACTCGTCCTTTATAATAAGGTAAAGCTAGGAGAGAAGACGCAGGCTTTACTTCTATTGTTTGCTACCACGTGATGTCGAGGAAGTTAGTCCAGGAGTAGAGAGATCAGAAGCGAACGTATTGCAAAATTCTTCAGTTATTTTGTGTGTTCTTCTGTGTTCTACGATCATTTATACGCATCAGCTATATCTGGTGAATACCTGAATTTTCATAACGCTTAGTAAATTTTTTTTTTTTTTTATGTACATTGATTGCAATTGAAATGAAAGATTTCCTGCTGTCGTTAAAGTTGGACTCGTAGACATAGTGTTTACCAAGTTTCATGTCGATCAACCATGTTACCGTCACAGAGGAGAGGTCTCCTACCTATGGTGCGTCATCTATCCTACCATAGTAGGAGAGACGGCCAAATGTAGTGTATTTGTATTTTGTTTTACTGGAATAAATGAGAATGTCTTTATTTTGAAAAATAACATTTTTTTTTTGTAGATAATAATAGCTGACATATGTTTAATAAGCATTCCCGCTTTAATAAATCTCCTATATTTTGATACAGGGCATAACATTGAAATGTGCGTCATCACTCGTAGCTTTACCCTATATTATTTTCTTGGATACGAAGGGGGGGTGAATTGTACAATGGATTTGGGCGAGTGATTTGACTTGCTCCAACGGTTTCTTATACGCTTTTTTTTTACCTGCCAACTGTCCAGTTTTACATCTAAACTAATATTTTTAAAATATATATATATTTTTCAGCTTCTTGCTTCCATGACACAACTCTATATCTTCTATTTGAAAATTATCCTGATAACATCTAGGCAACATTAAATTGAAGAGCATGTTTCTTCCTGTTCAAAACGTAAATAAAACCAAGCATCGAATCGAGATATTTCCCCCTCACTCCTTAGGAACAAAAGACACTTCAAATATATTTGAATAGTATTTAAAAGCATTAATAAATTATCTATTCATAATAATTTAAAATTGTCTGTTAGGCCACATTTGAAGCCGTCCTAGGACCGCGGGCTGGACAACCGTTGCTCTAGAATGCAACTTACTGACATGGTCCATGCTGACTTTGGGTACAACAAGTTAACAACCAGAGTGTGGATCACATATTTAGTTCAAAGGACCAATCGACCTTTAAAATAAACCAATGTAAACAGCCAAAGTGGACCCTAACCAACGTATTTTCTAAAATCTTCTTAAAAAAAAATGTATGGGCTACACTTTAGCAGACAGTTCATTGCTGAGTACACATAATAATAAATAAAAAACTTTAATAACATAAAAGCAAAATGGGGTTCAAATTTATGGGGCTTCTTAAAACAGTATTTTTTTTAATGTCTTGAAGGAAATATAGTTTGGTCGACACTGTGGCTTCTAAGCTTCATATAAAATAAGAAATGGGAATAATTTGCAGTGCGTTTAAACAACAAAACAAAAATGATAATAAATCTTTAATTTAATTGAAAAATAAATATATTCTGTTTTGTTTTTTTTAATAATTAATCTCAAATTTATAGCCACTGATAAGTATATATATTATTACGTATTATTACGGATTTAGTAATAATAATTTTTTTGTTTTTCATATGTTTATAATTCATATTGTGGCGCCTATATCAATCCGTCGCCTGAGGCGGCCGCATCGCCTGACATCCATATTATATGTCATGAGTTTTGTGAAAAAACACTTTAATTAATCGCAGGATTTTAGCAAGATTGGTTCAAAAGTTTGGATATATAGAATTCTTAAATATTATTAATGAAGGTTTCCACAATAAAACATTGTCCTCATCAGAGCAGAAATATATTTAAAGAAAAGGGAAAAATAAAGTTGTTGAGATGAAATGTTCATAACAAGTGAACTGTACTCAGTTGTCACGAACATTGGTGCTGTTCAACAACTTAACTGCCTCCTTTATTTTATATCTCTCTTTCATTTTTTCTCTCACTTCATTGTAATTTTTCTCTTTAAATATATTTCTGCACTCATGGTTACAAAATTTATTGTCGATTAGGTGGTCAAATAGATTTCGTTTGTTTTAATTTTAAATTTTGATCAAATCACGTTAAAAACATATATATCTATCCAGCAGTTTAGAAGCCAGAATCCCTATAAGTCCATATTTACGGAAAACTGTTTCGGATAAAAGTGATTTGTAATGTCTAAGATGTATACCAAATTTAAACAAAATCTTTGGAACTGTTTTCAGCAGAAACTGAAAAGGAAAAACAATCCATAAAGTGGCACTTTTTTGTTGGCAGAATTGATTCAAAAAAAACTTTAAGCTTCCTAAGATTTTTCGTTTTTGAATTATTTTGTTTATGTATTGTACAGAAATCATATATTCTCTACAAACATTTTTTTTCCCCCCTAATCAAGGGAAATTTGAACATGTGTCTCTTGGTGAAATCTGAATTTCGAAAATTCGGCACGATCGCAATAGTTCCTCTTACAGCGGTAAGAGAAAGTAACAAACTGGTTTGAAACTTGCACATCACTTTGTATTACTGCATCTCTCACAGTTCCATTAACGATTTTTTTTTTTTTCCATTTATAATCAACTATGATTAATCTTTAGCCATTTATTTAATGATAAATTTACGTCCAGACGTCCAGAGTGAAAAAATTTTACAATCAAAACTAATCATTGCGAATTATATTGTTAGAAAAAAGACATGACATTTTAACCCTCGACAAGCATGTTTGGGAGGCTCCTTATCGTGAATTTTGATGGGAAGAATATTATGATTTAGATTTGCTTGGAAGATGTGCTTGGTAAAAATTTTTCAGTTTAGAAGAAGCTGAACGGACGACTGTATTCACATTTTGGAAACATCACTTTCATCTTCCAAGTTTGATGATTTAATTTATTACGACATGATGAGCTTTTTCCCAATGAGGTTTTTCCCAATAAGATAATGCTATGTCCGCAAGGGGTGTCTATTGGATGCAGTTACTTGGGGAGAAGCAGCCCCACGGGTTACCACAGCTCAGTACTCCATGCACTTCGTCACAACAGTACACAATACACTTAAACCACATACACTCTACACGTTATAGACAAGGACAAACACAAACTAGGGTTTCCGTCACTAGTTAATTGGTGTAAACCAAGGGAGAAGGAAGGGATTAGCTCAGTTGGTAGCACGCTGGACTAGCAACGCGGAGGTCCGTGGTTTGAATCCAGCAGGCTGTCCTTAGATTTTTCTCTTCCTAGGAGCCTCTACAATAAGATATGCTATGTCCGCAAGTGATACTTGTTGGATGCAGTTACTTGGGGAGTAGCAGCCCCACGGTTTACCACAGCTCAGTACTCCATGCACTTCGTCACAACAGTACACAATACACTTAAACCACATAAACTCTACACTTTATAGACAAGGACAAACACAAACTAGGGTTTCCGTCACTAGTTAATTGGCGTAAACCAAGGGAGAAGGAAGGGATTAGCTCAGTGGTAGCACGCTGGACTAGCAACGCGGAGGTCCGTGGTTTGAATCCAGCAGGCTGTCCTTAGATTTTTCTCTTCCTAGGAGCCTCTACAATAAGATATGCTATGTCCGCAAGTGATACTTGTTGGATGCAGTTACTTGGGGAGTAGCAGCCCCACGGTTTACCACAGCTCAGTACTCCATGCACTTCGTCACAACAGTACACAATACACTTAAACCACATAAACTCTACACTTTATAGACAAGGACAAACACAATACACAAACTAGGGTCTCCGTCACTAGTAAGTTGGCGTAAACCAAGGGAGAAGGAAGGGATTAGCTCAGTGGTAGCACGCTGGACTAGCAACGCGGAGGTCCGTGGTTTGAATCCAGCATGCTGTCCTTAGATTTTTCTCTTTCTAGGAGCCTCTACAACTCAATGTGCGGTGATGAGCATGTTGCCTGTAGCTAGAGAACACTGCTTGGAGCCCGGCAGTGCACTCAGAAGGCTCTGGGGGGCACAATAGATCTGTCAGGTCGCAGTGCAATAATCCCCTACAATAATCTACATCCTACATCTAATGCTATAAATTTGATCCGATCAAGCAAGATTTCCTCTTTCATCAGAAAGTGAATGTGAAAATAATCGCGAATATCTAGCGCAAACCCTCGTGAAAAACTAAGAAACAATCTGTAGAAAATCAACTACAGTATGCTTCTTAAAAGATGTTTAATGTAAACGATGAGGAAAAGAATATTTCTGATAATAGGGGATAGGGAATATTTCAACGATTTAAAACCTCATCTAAACGTAATTTTTCTTCTATTTTCTAAACTAGTAATATTTTATTGCTTACCGTGTTTTATATCAAAGTTGTTTCGAAATATTATTATATTTAATACATTAAGTTATTAATTAGGAGTGTTTCCTAAAACTGTAGAAAAACTTTTAACATCATTAAACTTTGCTTATTACAAATTTTTGCATCTGATTTACATAGTAAAAAAATTAAGCGATAATTAAAATGTGCAACTATTCATCTATAAATAATATTAAAAAATATTGTTAATTATCCAATTGAAATATGGGCAAATTAGAAGGTAGGCTGGTGCAGTGATGTGCACCGTTGGTCTGCAATATAAAAGGGAGGGCTTGAATGAGATAGACTTCAGTGAAATCCACGCTGCTTGCTGCTATAATGTATCTCCTGGTAAGATGTGGGGAAAAAAGTGTTCAGTTCTGTTCTATAATAGTTTATTATCTATTATTATTTTTTTAATTACTATTTTATTTTTTCTTGTAGTTATTATTACTTACTAATGTGGAGAGTGTTTCTAATTTTTTTTTTTTTTGTTTCAATGGATTAGGCGTTATTATTTGTGGCTAGTTTAGCCATTAGTTCAGCCCAATATGAACATCATCATGACTTTGAACATCATGGTTTACAACATGAACATGCACATGTACATCATGACCATAGCTTGAATCATGAACATGTAGAATTACCAATTGAACATCATAAAGAAGAAGAACACGATCATGAAGATTCTTATGTAAGATATTTATTATTTTTATTGAAGCGCTCGCTTATGGTCTCTCAGATATTACCTTTTTTGTTTAATAGCGTCCTTTTGTTTATTACATTTTTTTGTCTGCCTGCCCCAGAAAAACTGATTTGAAATAAATATATGACCATTAAGATCTTCCATTTACCAATTGCTTTCAATATAAAATATATTCAGCAATATTGAAATGTGGAAATTCAGCAATGCTGGAAAATATCTGGTATTTTATCCGTCGTAGCATGCATATTGATTTTGTACCTAACCGGTTTTAGATTTTCATCCATGGTCAGAACAAATTTACCAAGTTCGTGTAGAGAGTTCACTTCAACGTAATGTTTCTGTTACACTCACACTTGTTGGAACCAATCATACATTCGCTACAAACATTTTTTTCCCACCCCTAATCAAGGGAAATCAAAATATGTATTTCCGCTGAAAACGGAATTCCGAAAATTCGACACGATCGTAATACTTCCTCTTACAGCAGGAAGTAACAAACTGGTTTGAAACATTTACATCACGTTGTATTACTGCACCTCTCGCAGTTCCATTAACGATTTTTATTTTTTGCATTTATAATCAACAAAGATTAATCTTTAACCAGATATTTAAGGAATAGCGAATTCTATTGTTAGAAAAAGACATGACATTTTACCCGTCGACAAGCATGTTTGTTCGTGAATTTCTATGGGAAAAATATTATGATTTGGATTTGCTTCGAAGATGTGCGTTGTAAAAATCTTTTAGGTTTAGAAAAAGCAGCTGGACGACTGCATTGGAACCAACAAATGTGAGTGTAATAGAAAAACATTACGTTGAAGTGAACTCTCGTACACGAATTTGGTGTGAATTAGCTCTGACGATTGATGAAAATCCAGGAACCGGTCAGGAATAAAATCAATATGCATGCTACAATGGATGAAATACCTGATATTTTCAACAACTTCAGAAAAGTGATTTTTCAAAACTAAAAATTTATAGTAAAAGTTAATTAATTTTTTGAAATCGAATTTGATTTTTTTTTTTTAATTTTATTTATACTTTTTATGACGCATCATCTACTGGAATCACTAGCATCCCTCGATTCTGTCATTGTTCTCGATTCTCGAAGTGCTTAAAAAATTGACGTGGCAAATCTCTTTTGGCATGAAACATCTGTTATCACCTGTTCAGGAATATATTATAGGACTACAGAATTTGTCCTAATAATTTGTCATTCATCAGCTTCCATAAAACACTGACCTTCAATTGTTTATTACGAATTTCATTTCTGATGTAAACACTAAGATAACTTTCTCTTAGTTCATACCCGACATTCCTCTGACGTATTTTCTTCAAATAAGGGATCTCACAACATAAATATGCCGAACATTTATCTTACGTAGCAGGTATCTAAAAGTAGTTTAAAAAAAAAAAAATTGGTGCGAAACATTCGAAGAACCACTTTAGAAGTTATTTTTTTTTTTGTTTTTCTGGCAATTTTCTCAAAAGAGGTACAACTATTATTTAAAACACTTCTCCGGAGAAATTCATTTAAGAGTACTTTTGGGGGAAGGGTGGGATTACGGCTTTCTCAAAAATGTTATTTCAGTTTATTAGACAATTCTGTCATCTTAATAATGTTAATGAGTATTAAATATGTTGTGGAAATTCCGAGATTGAAAAAATCGGATGCCCGGAAGGAAGTGCGTTTACTTTACCACTTTACTAAATGATTTTTTTCACTTTTTCGCAATTTTCTCAAAAATGATCCGACGATTTTCTTGAAACTTCTAATATACACTACACATACAAAGATCTACAACTTTTATTTAAAACTTTTTCTGGGCAAATTCATTTAAGGGCACTTTTAGAGGAGGGGTGGGGTTATGTTTTTCTCTAAAGTGCTATCATAGTTGAATATACAATTTTATCATCCAAACAAAATTAATTAGAAATAAATAGAAGGCCAAAATTCCAAGTTTCAAGAAATTTAGTAAACTGGAAATGCGCTTTTACTGAATAGTTTTCCACGAATTTCATTAAATTTGGTACACTAACTTTGCATTAAATTTGTTAATTATAATTTTGAGAACTGGAGCAAGAGAAATTTGTGTGAGTGTTTCACATCAGATTTTTTTTTTTTAATTTATAGCGCGTCAACATCTATGGTCATTGGCGCCCGCAGCCTTCTCAGCGCATTGCCGGCCTCCGAACAGTGTTCTCTCGTTGCAGACAATACTGTCTATCACCGGACAGTGAGCTATAGAGGCTCCTAGGAAGAAAAAAATTTAAGGATAGCACAGCTGGACTCGAACCTGTGTCCTTCGCGTGAGAGTCCAGTACGCTAACCACTTAGCTATCCCCTTTCCTGAAATATAATACCTAAAATCTACTTAAAACTATCTGAAACAGTTTTTTTTGGGGGCGGAGAAAATGTTCCAAATAAAAGTGATAGGTTTATTTATATCTTGATGCAATTAGTATTTCAAGTTTAAACGAAATCGTAAAATTCGTTTTTGAGAAAACATAACAAAAAGTTAAATTTCATTTGTAGTAATGCCATTTATGGGCTAGGCCGAAAAATTTTTCACTTTGCCCTAGTATGTGTGTAGTTTACGCGTACGATGTTTTAGTTTTTAGAAAAAAAGGTTTTGAAGCCGTTTTTGAGATAATCACAACAAAAAAAAAAAACCTGAAGCAAAACATTCAGTAAAGACAACAACTTCCGGTTGATGGATTTCTACTGAAAGCTTCGATACAGAGGCGGACCTAATGGGGGATACTAAAATTTCAGTTTCCTATAATTTTTCCGTTTTTGAAATATTTTCTTCAAACGCATACAAAGATTATTCGCTAAAAATATTTATTTCGAACTCAAGGGGGACTTCAAAACATGCACTTCCGGTAAAGGCTCCTAGGATGAGAAGAATCTAAATACTGTTACTAGGTGTAGGAGAAAGTCGCATAGTTCAAATTTATTATTTGTTACTTTAAACACGTGAAGTTTTCAGCCAAAATATTCCATTCGAATGTGTGATTTTTCGAATTCTTTTTTTTTACTTTCTCTGGGACTCCTATAATAGAATTCTTGTAATCAGTCAATTTTCGATAATTGATTTTTCAACCGGAAATATCCGTTTGAGGCCCCTGAGCACAAAGTGGTTTTTAAGCAAATGGTCTGTTTTGTGTGTGTGTGTATGTGTATATGTGAACAGCATAGCTCAAAAACGAAAAACCGTAGAAAGTTGAAACTTGATATTCCATTTAGGTATCACGTGGGATCTGCGTTATCTGTCAAAATTCCTCAACCGGAATTACCACTTTACTATTTGTTATTTTTACTTTTTGGTTTTCCCAAAAATCCTCCAAGATTTTCTTTAAACTTGTACATCAACTACATATACAAGGAGCTACAACTTTTATGAAAAATTTCTCTGGGAATTGAATCTGAGGGAAAATACTATTTGTTATTCGGTCATTTAAATAATGTTAATTAGAATTAAATATGTTGTTGAAATTTTGAGTTTGAGAAAATCGGAAAACCGGAAGTGCTTTTGTTTTAACACTTTACTAATGATTTTTTCCCTTTTACGCGATTTTCTCAAAAATAGCCCAGACGATTTTCTTGAAACATCACATATAAACTAAACATTCAAAGATCTACAACTTTATATAAACATTATCTCTGGAAAAATTCATTTAAGCACTTTAGGAGAGGGGTGGGTATTACAGTTTCTCTAAAGTGGTATCCTACTTGATTATACAACTCCATCATAACCAATGAATTAATTAGAAATAATAATGGCCAAATTCCGAGTTTAAGGAATCAGTAAACCAGTGCCTTTACTATAGGTTCTTTCAGTTTCGACACCATTCATTAAATTTGGTGCACAACATAACCTTGTGTCATTATAATTCGAGAGCTGGATACGAGAAGTTTTGTGGTGTTTCACACCAGATTTTTTTTTTTTTTTCAATTTTTAAAGAAGTCACGATTAAAGTAAGAGGAAATTTCGCGAATAGTAGGATATTCATACAAACTGTAAACTCGGAACTGGCATATAATAAGTAATAAAGTTATCTTCTATCAACTTTGATAAGGGTTTGTAAGTTGAGAAAGAATTTCCTGTTATGGACCAATTACTCTGGATTAATTTGTCAAAATTATTTAGATTTTTGCCCCTTCTTCAAAATGAATATCAATAAATCATATTATTAATATAAAATTAATAACTTAATTTATCAATACAAAACATGCGTATTCACTCTCTCTCTTTCTTATTTATTTATGGTGTAACTTCAGTGTGACACATCATCCAGTGGGGGGGGATGAGATTGCTATGACGCAAATTGTAAACATCATTTGATCTTGAGGAGTAACAATTTATTTTGGCTATTATACTGACGTCATTGATATAAAACTAGGCCAAACAAATATAACTAAATCTTATAAATAAAACATTAAAATGCCACTTTGTGATAACTTTTATTTACTAATTTTATATTACGATCAATTTCAGTGTTATTAATTTTATGACAATTATATGACGATTATATTATATGTTAGCGTTTTTCTTCTTTATATTTCTTTTTATGGGGAAGAAAGTTTTTATTTTCAATAATTTCTAAAATAATTATTTTCCTTTTTATAATTCTTGTTAATAAGACAACAGTTAATAATAGTAAAAATTAAATAAAAATTTTATTACGGCTACTTTCATGTTATTGAAATGCCATTAAATACAGATCAGTTCCTGGCCTATCTAAAAATAATTGCATTTCCCAGTGTTATTTAACTTGTGACACATTAATTTCTTTTCCTTTCATATCTTGTTTCAAAAATTCATTAAAATATCCCCTATTCTATTTTTTAAAAATTGATGAAATAATTTGGCTATAAAATATCCAGTATTTAAGCTTATTCGCGATCAAATGATCAACTTGGTCCTTAAAAATCAGTAAGAGGAATCTTTCTTCTACTCACTGGTATTAATCCTTCTTGTAGGATCTTGACCTTCTAAATAATATTTGGGTCCACTCAGCTTTACCTTGGGCAGGCCTACACTATTTCAGAACGCTCTTCAAGTCATCTGTCTCGTCATCCCTTGTCCTAGCTATTCTTCTTTGACCACTCAAAGTTCGGCAATCAGCTTTTTGGGGATTCTTACATTTCCAAGTGGCATAGCCATTTCTTTCGATATGATTGCATATAGATCTTGGCCAATTAAACAAGTCCGGTAATTCATGGTTGGTCCTTATCCTCCCCGTCTTTAAACTCTGCTTCAACTGTGTACGCTTAGTGCTAGTTTTACCCTATTGTAGTACCATCCAGGCGAATAAAGGCGTTCGCTACCTTCTCTAACACCAAATTAAACAAAAAAATGGAAAATGGGGATCCATGTCTTAAATTGTTACATTCCCTCCTGCTCCCACGATTTTTACAGTTTTCTTCGAATACATTAAGATTAACTAAGTCAAACTCATAAACTTTTTCCGAGCAAGCCAACTCTTTGATCCAGTAAATTACTTCTTTTCTATCCACGCAGTCATAAGATTGCTTCAGATTTATAAAAAGTAGTGAAGGGGAATGTCACATTATATTTATAGCATTTTCTAACTACATTCTTATGAATAAATATTCCATACTACTCTCACTATTTAATCCCAAGATAGCTTGGCTAAGGGAATAAACCTTGACAAACAATTCTCAGATCCTCCGAAATTGTTGCAACCTCTTAAACCAAAATAAGTATGTGGATTCACAAAGTCCAAAAAAACAAAATTTTGTCGAGCTAGTATGGAAAAGGGTGCCACATCATCGGCGGCAATGTCAAGTTAAAATCCTGCTTGGTATAATGCATTATTAAAAATACTTCTTTCTTTTTCTTACAGACCGATGTGGATGTTAATCTTATTTAATACAATCCTCCACAATGTGGCGGTTTCGAAATATGAAGATCTCCCCGTTTCCACACAGCCACATCTTCTTCTCCCACCTCTGGATTCCCTAAAAATACTTTTTTGTTAAATTCCTAATCATTCGTAGGTGTTCAGCTTACCTCGGTCTTAGCGACTTTATTAAAGCCTGTATGACTTGTAAAGAGTTTATAGTGCCGAATCTTAGCATATCTATTTAGAAAATATTGACCGCAATACTGGAAGATAGAAACTATTGCCAGTTTTTCCTAGATTAAGGGACAAAAGGAAAATGAATTATCAATGTTTGGAGCTTTCTGAAAACAATATATAGATAGGATGAATTTTAAGAAGAAAATATCGTTCAAGTAGACCTATATAACGAACATCCCGCTGACGTCCTGAAGTTTGGATGAAGTCAAAAAGTCTGTTTATGGAAAAAGATGGATATTTAAACCGAGGCAAGCACGCAAGTGGTATCTGTTGCAAGCAGTTACTTGGGAAGTAGCGATCCCACGGGTTATCACAGCTCAGTACTTCGTCAGAACAGTACACAATACACTTGAACTACTCTTTACAGACAAGGACGAACACAGTACACAAACTAGTCCCTAGTTAAATGCAGTCCTTAGTTTTCCCTTCCTAGGAGCCTCTACAGCTCACTGTCCGGTGATGGACAATGTTGTCAGTAGCTAGAGAATGCTGGTTGGTGGCCGGCAGTGTACTGAGAAGGCTCCGGGGGACACAACAGATCTTTCACACAGCCACATAAAGCGGAAGCACGTAAAAAAATAATATCTGGTGACATGAAATCCCGAGCCCCTGCTTTGACACGTATTAGAGGGGTTCTAAGGAAAGGTTAGTTAGTAGACGAGGGACTTCCAGATCAGCTTAATAATTGTTGCTTAGAGGTTAAAGAAATTCTCTAACTTGTCTTTGAAGTAATAAAACCAAATAAAAGACAGCAAATTTAAAAAATGAAAAAGGAGGCTTGAATAAAAAAATTGCACATACTAAATTTACTGCAAAATATAGAATCTGAAAATGGTAAACGTTATTAAAACTAATTGATAGTTTCAGAAGTTTGAGAACTGCCAAGTAATGTATAAAAAAAATAAGACGCCAAAGATAATTGCCGAGCAGAGATGCAGGGAATTCAGGACCGAAAAAGGGTCTGCTTCGGCCAAAAGCTCCAACTAACGAATTTCATTTTAATTTTTCTACAAAAGTTATATTTTTTTTTGAAAAAATTATAAGATAATTTGAATGAAATGTGCTATTTTAACTTATTATTAGAGAATACAAAAGTACATTGCGCAAAAATAGTAAAACAACAATTTAGAATAATTCATTTTATTTTTACTTTCTCCTACTACCAGTAAGAGGAAGTACTGTATTCGTGTCTAATTTTTGATTTCGAGTTTTCACCGGAAATATCCGTTTTGAGGTCCGCTGAGGTCCAAAAAGAGGTTTTTAGCAAATGGTCTGTGTTTGTGTGTAAACAACATCGCTCAAAAACGAAGAACCATAGAAAGTTGAAACTTGATACTTCCTTTAGATATCACGTTGGGATCTGGGCACCTTAACTGTCAAAATTTGTCAACCGGAAGTACCACTTTACTAGTTTTTTTTTTTTTTTTTTTTTTTACTTTTTGGCATTTTCCAAAAATGGCCCACTTACGATTTTCTTCAAGTTTATATATCAACTATAACATACAAGAGCGACAATCTTTTAATGTGCATTATTATCTCTGGCCAAAATTCATTTAAGAGCAGTTATATGGAGGTGGGTTGATTGTCCCACATCTAAAGGGCATATTTCAGTTTATTAGACAATTCTGTCATCTAAATAATGTTAATTAGAATCGAATATGTTGTTGAAATTCCAAGTTTGGATAACCGGAAGTGCGCTTACTTTACCACTTAACTAAATGATTTTTTTTTTTTTCACTTTTTCGCGATTTCTCAGAAATGGCTTCCGAAGATTTTCTTGAAACATCATACATAAATTAAACACACAAAGATCTACAACTTTTATTTAAAACATTCCTCTGGGAAAATTCAT
>JAAEAF010005572.1:40983-51567 GCA_011037195.1 Triatoma infestans
AGATATTGCTTATGAAGGAAAAATCTACGAATTTTTGCTTTTATCTTTATTAATAATATATATGTGGAAAAATTGCAAGGAAAATGTCATATATTGATGCTGTACGATAACTTTAGATAGATGTCCGCCCAAGGGAAATTGAAACTAGTCACGCTAATGGTCCTTTAGGACAGAGATGTTTCCATTTCTGCGAAGCTTGACTTTAAGATGTTTTTTCTTCTTTTTTTCTATTTTTTTTTTTTTTTTACAAAAATATTCTAAGAGATATTAGTTTTTATAAAAAAAATATGTTCTATTCAATGATTCATACAGTTCATTTCTTTCTTTTATTGATTTATTGGAAAATTATAGTTATTTATTTGAGAAGTTAGTATTATTATATCTCTACCGTCTAGGATAGTCGCCCAGTTTGGCAACTGTACCAGAATTGTATGCATTCATACATTATCTTTTACAATTTAATATCGGCAATAGAATAAGAATAAGAACAACTTTATTTAAAATTTAAAATATACAAAAATATTATTTAAAATGGAAAAGAGGTTTCAGGCTTGCCAAAATACATTCTACATAATATATTATTATTTACATAATAATAATATAAAATCGCTAAGGAAAAAAAAATAAATAAAATAAATAAAAAATACATTGACTAAAAGCTATTTTAAAGCAAAAAAATATGCTATAAACTTACATTATGTAAGTTATTTTTTGTTTACAATTAGAAATATTGATGTTTGAGGATTAGAACTTTGGTTGAAGATATTGAGGATCAAAGATAGTGTGATCAATATTGCGATAGTAAATATAATAGTGGAGCATGCACGTAATTAAATAGTGAAAGGTCTCCTCAATTAGCCAATAAGGCATATTTGTTTTGGACTCTGTAATTTCGCATGGTTAGTTAAGCTAGTGTTTGATCAAACTGATGCTATACACACGGTGTCACAAGGTATATGGATAACGACTTTTTCTCGGAAACTAAGATAGCTAAAAAAAAAAAAAAACTAAAAAATACGTGTTTTCCTCGTGTTTTTTTGTTAGAAATCCGAAATTGTAATTTTGCAAATTTGTTGTTTGGTGCTTCGGGAACTGAGATTCACGCACCAACTTCTTTCCTTCAAATGGTGAGGTGTTGGTGTTTTATTTAAGAAATCTGATTCCTCTATTTTTCATTGAATTAACAGTTGCAACTGGGTACGCCAATTACCTTGACATGCTGCAGATGTATCTGATACCTCAATTAGCTGATCGACAACCAACAGTCTTTGTTCAGCAAGATGGTGCACCACCACATTGGGCTCTTAACGTGAGAGAGGTCCTGGACGTCACCTTTCCGCAACGTTGGATTGGAAGAGGTGGCCCCATTTCCTGGACTCCTAGGTCCCCTGACATGACACCCTTAGACTTTTTTCTCTGGGGTTACGTTAAAGACAAAGTTTATCGTACTCCTGTCAATGATATCAACGATCTGAAGAACAGAATCACCGATGCCATTGCCACTGTTGATGAACACATGTTACGGCGAGTGTGGATGGAAGTTGAATACCGATTAGATATCGTACGTGCCACAAGAGGTGCGCATATTGAAGTGGACTAAACAAGGAAAAAAACTTTATGAGATGGTGCATTAGATAAACTAAAGTTAGTTTCTGTACATCAATTACAATTCAAGTTATTGCGTTGTGAAGTTGTAAAGTACCTTTTGGGACACCCTATATATTGTTGCTTCGTCACAGTTGCAATTTTGATATTATACCACGATATAATGAGTGGAGTGATTGAATACAAATGATAAAATGGAGCATGAAATCTAAGATTTTATCCGTTGTAGCAATGCTTCATTTTATTGGTTTTGAGTGGTTTGAATCAACCAGTTTGTACGTGATAGAAATATTAAGTACAACTTATCTCTCTACACGAACTCATTGATAGCATAAATTTAACTGAACCGGTCAGAATCTATAAAATTAAGCATGCTACGATGGATAGAATCATAGATATTATCCATTATTACAGACACAACTAACATACTCAATAAGCATGAAATATTTGGTAGTAATAAACTAAAAATCAATATTTTGAATCAAGGGAAAGGAATAGCTAAGTGGTTAGTGTACAGGACTCCCACGCGGAGGACCAGGGTTCGAGTCCAGCTATGTCATGGACTATATCATAATAGTGTAAAACATGCACAGCAATAGCGGGCGTTTCGTTTCGTGTGGCGGTTTTAAAACAGTGTCGGTAGGTGATTGAGTGAGGAATCGAGTCGGTTTAACTTACCGAAACTATCCGAAGGGTGTTTTAACGTGTGTCAGATGGTTCTGTTCAGACACGGGCGTTTGTTGACTCGTTTTGTTTAGAAATGGCTGGAGAAAAATTTGATGCAGAAAAGCTAATAAACGAAGTAGAAAATCGACCGGCACTTTGGGATATGAAGAAAAAGTATCCTTCTTTGTTAGCTTTTCTCATCAAAATTACTTCGCAATATCCTAATGAAGTTGAAAAATTTTTCATTGTCTCTTTGTACTTCAGCAAACAACGTATGAAAATGCCCTTTTTGTTGGCTTTCTTTGGTAATTGGATGTATTCACATTCTTCGTTTTAGTTTTTTAAATTTTCCAATGCAAATACAATATTGACAAAAGCAACACATCGTCGATACTGTAAACCCCATCACAAATGCTTAATGCACAAATCGCTTGATAAAATAGCTCAATCTGGTTTGTTAGAACGTTACCAAATCGTGAAACGCTTCGGTCAAAACCATCGTGTCTGTCTTTACCCTTAGATTTTTGCTTCCTAGGAGCTTATACAGCTCACTGTCCGGTGATGGACAGGTTTTGTCGGTTAACGAAAGAACACTGTCCGGAGGCCGGGAGTGTAGTGAGAAGGTTCCGGGCGCCAATGACCATAGATGTTGACGCGCCTTAAAGTAACAAAAAAAAAAAATTTTGAATCTACATTCACCTTAATTTGAGCACAAACTCAACAACATAATATAGGAAGGTAACATTGTTACAACGGTGGTGGTGGGTGGTGAAGTTATTAACGTCCGCGATTGTTCTAACTGTCCGCTGGATATCCAACTAAACGAACAACACCAGTCGCCAGCACAGCCTTTTAATACTGGGCCGTGCGACGTAACCGAAGTCTTGGCGTAGAATAAAAAAATATTACAACTAAACTCCTTTTCTCTTATAGTTCATTTTAGAAAGCAATAAAAAATAAGAGACGTAGTACTTACAATCTTAGAAACGTGAGCTCCCAAACACTTTTACCTCTTCACTAATGGCATTATATTGTAATAAAAATATTAACTATTTATAATTATTTTTTAATGAACTTTACATTCTTGCAAGATTTGTTATTCCAAAATATCCTTATGTTTCATTGAGAAAAGATATGCAAATTCCAAAACAATTTTGATTATTTTCAAATAAAAAGATAAATTTTCTAGTTTCGGAATATTTCACTAGATTACTCTTATTATGTTTACTACGACGAAGTAGGCCAGCCAACATCAAGAGTTTTTTTTTTTTAAACCAAATAACAGAAATTAATAATTTTTCTTTTGGGATAAATCCAATTTTTATAATATCAAATTAACATATTGTAACTCATTGTTTCCCATTTTTGATGTCACACAAAAATACTTTACATGAACATTTTATTTTATCAGTACCTCCACGGTAAAGACGTAATTTTTGCTCCGACAGTATTTGTCCTAAATGATTTTCTGTCAAGTTAGTTATACATTGTACGGTTTAGTTTATTGTTTCACGAGTAATTAACTAATATTAGTAAATTTAAAAGTTGATTGTCTCTTTTCATTTTTCCACAGAACTTATGATTCCAAGTTAGATAATAGTTTGATAGGGATAAGGGTTTGCGTGTCTTATTTTGTACATCACCCTTTAGTTTATGTTGCGTTAATTTTCATCTTTTTATTTTTTATATAAGTTAAATAATAATTAAAGAAGTAATAATGTAATTAATGAAATTACTATACTATTAAAAATTACAGTTTGAATTAATTTTCAAGGAGCCCCGCTTTTTGTAGAGCCTGCCCTCCTAAATGCAGCGCTTGAACACAGCGCACTGTTGACCTTTTCTGTTCTTACCAATGGGCGTATATATTTCAAATGATTGAGCATCGATTGAGTATATATTTATTCACTTTTATGCAGATCAACCAATGTTTAGAGATTATGTTTTGTGATGGATTGTGATTGTATTCAACCTCTTCTTGTGGTAAATTGGAACCGCTCGCTTCCTTACTTCTAATGATTGCCGTCTTAGTGATAAGGATTATGGCTTTGCTACAACCATATAAGTTTTTAAAGGAGTCAAAGTTAAATTAGTCAAATCTCAATACACCATCTATATTGAATATGTGGATGGGTCCGATGTAAAATCATATTTCTGATATCTCTGACCGGTTTCGGATTTTCATCAATCGTCAGAGTAATAAAATTATCAAGTTCTTGAAGGGAGTTTTATGACATACAATCAACAAGTCAACAAGTGGGATGTGTAACAGAAACATTAAGTTGAATTCAATTCTCTACAAGAACTTGATAACTTTATTTATTCTGACGATGGATGAAAATCCGAAGCCAGTCAGGAATTTCAGAAACATGCATTCTACGACGGATAAAATACCATCTCTTGAACGTTCGATGAATGCCAAGATTAACCATTAACCCCCCCACCCCAAGGCCGAAGTTCCACCATTTTGAGTAAGATATTCATTGAATTAATTTTTAATTCAATTTATCTGTTCACAGCATGTACCAAATTACAAGTTCGAATATAAAGTTGAAGATCATCATACAGGGGATCATAAGAGTCACAAAGAAAGTAGAAAAGGTGATGAGGTAAATGGATATTATTCACTAAAGGAAGCCGATGGTACGATGAGAGAAGTGCATTATACATCAAACAAGCATACAGGTTTCAATGCAATTGTAACAAAGAGTGGTGAACCACATCATGAACATCATCACCATGAAGAAATAAAACATCATCAAGAACCAGCACATCATGAAACACACGTTGAATTACATTTACCACATAAACATGAAGAACATTATCATCATGTTGAACATCCAGTCATACATCATGGTCATCATGAACAGCATCAGGAAGAACAACAATCTGAGAAGCATCATCAATTAGAAGAAATACCACATTTTGAACATCATCAGCAGCATCAATTTGGTGAACCACATCATGAAATACATGCACAGATAGAACATCATCACCCTACTGTGCATAAACATGAATCAGAAATACTTCAAGATCATCTTCATCATCATCATCATGACCATCATTTTCATAACTTAGATTTAGAACCAATTATACAGGAAAAAGAATATGAATATGTGCATAAAGCAAAACAGGCGCATATAATTAATGATAAACATCATATACCCGAACATCATCATATTGCAGAACATCATATAACAGAGCATCATATACCAGAACATCACCATATACCGGAACACCATCACATTCCTGAACATCATCAAATTGAGCACCATCAAATACCAATACATCATAATTTTCATGATGAACAAGAACTAGAAGGTTCTGCACCGTTGCCTTATATACGCACACAACGTAAAGCTGCTAAATTTGGCCGAAAATATAAAGTTCATGAGAAAACATTTTAATCGCAGCGATTCTATAAAAAATAAATAAATTAATTAATAAATAAATGCACTAGTCACAATGTGCAGATATTATAAACAAAACAAAAAAATCTTATTTATATAAAAAAAAATAAATCAAATGGCAAGACTGAATTGAAATAATAAATAAAATAAATAAATAAATTTCCTCCTACTTCATTTTTATACCTTTATATTTTAGAGTTTTAAGATATATTTACTTTTTTCCTTTTTACATTTTTTAATTAAACTTGGTATAGTGGTTGTGATTGGTCAAATGCCACTATCATTGCCTATAGATAGCAGACCTGTCACTGAATTTGTAGTTCAATATAAAATAAATTCACTGGAACTCTACATTTAACTGACTGGAAAGTTTTTTTATTTTGTTTTATTGTATTTATTTATTTCTTTATTTATTTGCTTTAGCTTGCACGCTAACCAAACAGTTACAAGTTATTGCCAAATTTTCAGACCGAAATACATACAATTATTTAGACAAAATACTTTTTGTAATTAATATAAACTTTTGGCCATTGTTCCCATAACCTTTTTATTATTTTTAGTTAATAAAAAATAAAATATGATAATAAATTATTAGCAACATGCTAGGGCCGACTCAAGGCTTTCGCGAGAGAGGCACCCATTTACGGGGCCTCGCGCCTTGTTTAATAATTAAAGAACTAGAAAAGAATCTGCGATGAAGTTGATAATAATGAACAGTATCTCCAAAAATATTAAAATATTAAGTATATTAAAATCGATTAGAGTGTAGTTAATAAATAGATTAAGTTTTCATATATTTTTGGCAGCAATGGACTTTAGAAAAGATGATAGTAAAGCATATAAGTTCATTTCTAAAATCCCCCACAGCCAAATACACGCTTAAATCTGCAGCGCTAAAAAACCATTGTTGAAAAATAGGCTGAAGAGGAATGGTTTCACCTGTACACGGACGGGTCAGGTGAAAGAGAGTGTAAAAATGGCGGGGCCAGTGTTTACGAGAAGCAATTACGATGGTGAGATTGGATCTTTCACTAGACAGACAAACTCGAGGGTCTGAGCTTTAACGAGGCAGTATTGTTCTCTGTTCAATGGCAGCATTAATAGCAATCACAAACAGAAAAAGCCTTCGGCTAATTAAATGAGCAGGCAGACCTCCTAGCACGGGTCAGAGCAGCACAGCCTCAGCCAGATTTATCCATCTCACAGAATGGTGCCAAAAGGGATAGTAACTCCAACCTACGAGGAAAGATTCACAAATGATATGAAAAAAAACAGTGAGGGGAAACGATAGGCCAGGCTTACAATCTTGAAATACGGCTTCCCTTAAATCTTCCTAGAGTAGTGGCAATTTCCCTGGTTTCGTAAAATGTCCGGCCACGATTACTTACAACACCACCTTCATAGGATACGTGTGGTAGGTTCTCCACAATTTCAGATCATCTTTTTAGATGCCAGGCCATTAAATATACTAACCCTGCAGATGACGACTCCTGCAATACTACAATGGCTGAATATTGTTGGGTTGCTCGCAATAAAATGGCAGAAAATGGCGCAGAAAAAGAAAAAAAAAGTTTTCATATTTGCTAATGACGTAAAACAAATGTTCTCTTGTATTTAGGGCAGATCATAACCAGATGCTCCTGATTCTCCCAAAGTTCATATCTTGGGCATAAATTGACTAAACTACGACTAACTGATAATCCTTTCATTATCTACTTATTATACAGAGTGTCGCTTTAGCCATTCTATTTCTCTAACTTTTCTCAAAGACTTGGCACTATTTAAACTTTTCACAATACCAACAGTCGGCTTATACATTGATCTAGCTAGCGCTGCACATTAACTTGATTATTTTGCGATTTTGCAAATGGTGGTTATAAAAAAATTTACTGAATGGAACTTGAGCAAACCAAGATCGTCTGTTTAATTTATGGAATTAAGGGTTCAATTTTGTAAAATGTTCCTTTATTTTTATTTATACTGCACGAGTAACAGACCCTTTTTAAATTTTACACAACGAAAAGTTAAAAAAAAAAAATAGAGTAAACAAAGTAAGTGAGTAGTGAAATATACATAGTTTACTAAGAATATCATAAAATATAGAATAAAAATTCAGATTAAACCAAAATGTAGATGAAATAAAAAATAAGTGTAATAAATGAAATTATAGTATAGATACTAATTTAAATTTTAAATATATATGATTATTGACAATTACAAAACGCGATTAATTTCAGAATAATACAAAACAAACTTACAGCTAACAAACTGAAATATTGACTGGAATTATAAAATTTAAGCACTTAGTTGTATTTTGTTATTGATCTTAATTCTTTGATAGTTTGAACAAAGTCTATCGTATTGTAGTTGTTACCAGACCCTAGAGACGGATCTGTGGACAATTAAGAGTAGTATAAACTCTCCAATAATGGAATGGTGATCGATAAAAAAATGGTTCTTGATAACTGACCTGATAAGTGGGGCACATTAATGTTGACGAAGGAGCTTAGATAGGAGTATAAATATGTATAATGGTACTGTTTGTAACATATCGAGAACCCCTCCCAAAAAAAATCCATTGTTCCGAGAAATTTCCCCCACTAAAAGTTATAGGTATTTATGTGTGGAGAAAATAGTATAGGAAGTTTAATATTGGCATTGAAGGGAATGAGATGACCGATGCTCTGGCAAGGAAAGGTGCTGCAACTCCATTTAAATGAATCTGAACCATTTTGTGGGGTCAGTAACCTGTCTCTCCTAGAGAAACTCAAGAAGAAGGAGGAAACAAGGAGGCTTCGACTCTGATACTCCCTCCCAGGTCTGAGGCAGGCAAAGATCTGTTTGGTGAATTATAACCCAGGGAGGTCAGAAGCATACATTGGCCTCAGTAAGAATAAGCTCCACATTTTTATGGGTTTCCTCACGGGGAATTGTAGACTCAGGAGACACCTGACGAAGCTGGGCTTACAGAATGATATCATATGAAGATTCTGTGGGGAGATAGAGGAAACTCCAATACATCTGCTAACGGACTGCGATGCTGCCATTCAGAGAAAATTCAGGAACTTGGGTAGTTACCAGGAAGAGGAGGGGAAGACACCCTTCCTAGAGCCCTCCAGAATATTCCGTTGAATATTCAGTTTCAAAAACCTGGCACGATCGGGGAGTGAGGGAAAGAAAAAGTAAGAAAACAATATAAAATAAATGTAAGTAGCTAGAAGAGTTAATCATATTAACTGTATGTTTCTGTACAGAATTTGTCATTGTACAAACTGCTTTAAATATAAGCAGAAATATATGAAAACTGGATTATGAAAATTGTATTATGTGGATAATATATTATTAATATTATATTGCTGGACAGCTAAACATAATAGCCGAGCATTAACTAAGTTAGCACCATGATATATAGAATGTACGTGCATGCCGGGCATTCTGGGCATATTAGGGGCAATGAAAATTATTTAGGATATTATGGTAAAATAGATTAATAAATTTTATTAAATACAATAAAATTTTAATTACTATATATTTCAATACTTTATCATTTTCATGGAAATTAATGAATATGAAAATGTATTTATTATTAAGATTTTAAAATATATAAATTTTTAGGATTGTAGTTGTAATGTATGGTGTGGATGTGTGTATAGGTAGCTTGTGGCGTAGCGTTTTAGCGAAAAGGGCTTGTATGTTTGCTTGAGATAGAATGCAAGAATAATTAAGAACACTCTGGTAGTTTAAAACAATATATTCTCTAAGAGAAATTAAGTTAACAACAATATGCTTATAAATTAATTGGAATAAACTCTTAAAACTTGATATTGGCTCTGATGTTTTCACTTTGGTAGCTAAAACGAGTCTGTCTTAAAATATCTCTTCTCTTTGTTTCAATTCCTCCCCTGTGAGAAGAAGGGGTAGTACAGTACAATGCCATAATTGTTCTTGAACCGTACGAGTAACTGTCTTTATACCTGGCTGGCCCTTTTGCAACATATTTTGATAATTTAGGATTATTTCAAATTTAATATTATTTCGAGTTTCTTGCATCCATCACATTATCAATATCTCTTCTCTTTGTTTCAATTCCTCCCCTGTGAGAAGAAGGGGTAGTACAGTACAATGCCATAATTGTTCTTGAACCGTACGAGTAACAGGACTTTATACCTGGCTGGACCTTTTGCAACATATTTTGATAATTTAGATTTATTTCAAATTTAATATTATTTCGAGTTTCTTGCATCCATCACATAGTTTTTGATATTTTTGCGATATTCTCCGGAATCGTAACCTTAAAAGATCTGTTATGGTTCTCTTTGTATCACTTTTTGATATTGCAGTTGTAACATTGAGAAGTGACGGAATCTTCAGGTGAAAGCCCCAGATACACCAAGTCCTAGCGGTTGTATAAATCAATTATCATTTGCAGGGCTGCTTTATTTGCAAAGTTTTTGTTTTTTTTTTATTTAAGCCGCGGCAACATTTATGGCCATTGGCGCCCGAAGCTTTCTCAGTGCATTGCCGGCCTCCGGACTGTGCTTTTCGTTAAAGAGAACACTATCCTCCACCGGGCTGTGAGCTGGAGAGACTCCTACGAGGAAAAATTCTAAGATTAGTACTAGATTCGAACCGAGGACCTGCGCGTTGGGGTCCAGCACGCTACCATTGAGCTAGAATCGTTTTGACTATTATATTAGGGAGTTTTTAAATGGTAACATCAATGCCAAAATACAAAAGAACATAACCGACTTACTACGTAGCCATAAACATAAACTGCTGCTAATATAAAAGATTTTTTCTCAAAGAATACATCAAAATCGATTGTCGGGAAATATACATCGATTGCTTTGTTGTATATTTCTGCTAAAGCTAAGTGGAACGAACTTTACATAAACTTTATTTT
>JAAEAF010005573.1:0-12194 GCA_011037195.1 Triatoma infestans
AAAAAAAATATAATGTTCCATTTGAAAAAAAAAGTTGGATGCTGAATCTCGGGATATTGGGGTTTAAAAAAAAAAAGGGATCAATCACTGAATATAAACTGGACTAAAAATGATTAAATGCGTGTTTTCTATTTTTTCGAAATTTCCCGCCGTTAAAAAAAAAAAAAAAGTGGGTGGAGCATATAACTCTGGTCACCCTGTATATAATTCGAAGTTTATAAGGGAAATAATCTATCACAACATTCCTTAGTGAGTGTTGACCTTGTATACATAATTCCTTACATCATCACGTGAGAGAAATCTACACTTTATACCTTTATTTTTTCTAATTTTTACTGACATAGTCAATTATCTAGTCACGAAGCTAATGTGTAATTTTTTTTTTTTTTTTTTATGTGTTTTACTTGTTTTCTTTACAAATGTTTTTTTTGTTCGCTTTAATCAACTAGAAATATTTCATTTAGTGTAACTAATGTGGATATGACCTTATTTTACTAAATGTATTGTGTTTTTGTAGAAAATTAGTCCTTGATAGTAACTTTCTCTTAATGCCATCAGAGGAAGTGCGTATGATGATGATTTAAAAAAATTGAACTAGCTATCTAAACGACCATGCACACAAAACCGAATATTATCTAATCACGAGAGAATCTGGGATATAGTTTTTCCCTTAGTTTTTATATAAACGGGGATTCGCGTTTTTGTTCGATCTAGTCGTGACATTTATAGTAAGCAGAGCCCATATTAATCCTATCTAAAATTCAGGGTCCCTTGAAGCATGACCACTTACTTATTATAGTCGGGCCTAGTAGCAAGCGAGAAGTAGCAATAGGCTTACATTAGGCGCCATCCTTATAAAAAAATGAACTTGTTAGGAACAACTGTATGTAACAAAACAAACAAAAAAAAAAAGGCTTTTTATGTAACATAATTGAGTTAGGAGACTCAGCGCTTAATTAAGGCTCTCGCCGTGGATATAATCGGATTAAACTCATGTTTGGGAAACAAGGTGAGGTTTGTTTATATTAATTTATTTTCCATCAGTCCGTGTACGGGTGTAGAGTGAGTTTTAAGTAAATAAATACATAACACAACCAGGGTTTATTTATGGTCCAACAGATAAGAGAGAGACCCAAGGCCTCTTTTACTCGTAGCCTTTTGATCTCAGTTATTAGGGAAGATTTTTGTTGCAACGGTTCGATTGATAAATGGTCCATTCATTCTGTATAGTATTTAATTCATTTTAGTAAAAGAACTCTTGTACTGTAAAGCAACACTTCTCAAAAGTAGATACACTTGTACTGATGAAAAGCTCATTTACAGTTTTGGCAGATGGCCAAATTTTCTAATTCAAATCTCCGCTTTCGTGGCACATGTTACTTAATAGTTCACTGATATTATAAAGTAATTATTATTCTTTCAATTAAAGTTCTTCTTTCATAGCTATTTCATTATAAGATTTTATTTAAAAAAGTAAATATCATTAAATTTCTGTTACTTCAATTCGCTTGTCCAAATGAAAGTAAAATTTAAATTATAATTATTTATTTGCGTATTTGTATATGGTTGCTTGAAACATTCACACGTTTCTCTCACATTGTAATTATTATGTCTAATTGTTGTGTTGGTTGGTTCCGCAAAGCTGGAAAGCATCAGAGACATTTTCCGTGGTAGCCTGCTTCATTTTGTGGTCATCGACCGGTTTCTGTCGTTCGCCCATCTTCAGGATGCGTTTTTCAGACAGTGGACAGCACACAGACTTGCACAGAATCAAATTTATTTGTACACCTCCTAGTCTACACCCTGACGTGTGTACCCTAATTGATTCTGTGCAAGTCTGTGTTGTCACATGTCTGAAAAACGCATCCTGAAGATGGGCGAACGCCCGAAACCGGTCGATGACCACAAAATGAAGCAGGCTACCACGGAAAATGTCTCTGATGATACGATGATGTCCTAATTATGGTCAAACATTCTTTTTTAATGCTTGGTCTTGTTTACTAAGGTTAGTTGCGCTTAAATTACATATAAAAAAAATAAAGATGATGGTGATGCTTGCATTCTATGGCAGCGTACTCACTCTTCACCCATAGCAAGGCTTGTAATATAGTAGTTTAAGATAACTCACATATCCTGCAGAACCGTTTAAAATTAATTTAAAACACTTTGGTCTTCGGGTTGAGACCGCGTCCAATGGTTGGTTATAAATCAACGTTTCGTCCATATTGCAATAGGCTTCTTCAGGGTAGTGTCGATAAAATACTACTGCAACATAATGTACGGTTGTACAATCTTGATTGAAAGATGTATTATAAGAGCGGGCGCGCACTGTTAACTTTTACTTGCGCTACTATTTTGTCTCGTCGCTTTCCTGTCTCTACGTTTTTGTGAAATTTTCTTTTTATTTTCTGTCTATTTCACGCACACAACCATTCGCTAATAACATTTTTTTTCATACTCAAGAGTATTATAAAATTGTATTTTCCCGTGAAAGCTCTATTTTGAAAATTTGACATAATCACAATTCATGGAGCAAGTTTAAAAATAAATAAATAAGTAAATAAATCTGAATTAGAGGAGTAATAAAGAAAGTAAGCTTTGGCGTCATACTTCCCAAAGGCCAAAGTTAATTAGGAGGGGACATGTGGTCAGCAGCTGTGTTCTAAGCATTTATAACCAATGTTTCTGTTATTACTGTCATTCGGCAATTTTACTGATGATCTGAGTCAGCATTGTTCATATCTCTCTACGATATCTAACAAACATAGCTTTTCTCACAAATCAATTTATCAAAATCAGAATATATTAAAAATATCTTCGGAGATTTCTTTTTGTAATATTGCCTACTTCTGTTGGTTAAGTTAACGAACAATAGAGTTTATATCATTTAGAGTTTTAATAGGTTTAAGAAGGAGAGAAATTAGTGTGGAAGGGTTTGTGAGAAATAAGTTAGCATGAATGCTGAACACTGTATAATTCACTAGAGACACAAAAATGCCAGGACTTTATACGTAAATAGAAATTAGCTAAGGAGAGAGTTAGAAGGTGAATAAAGGAAAGGATAGTGGTTGGTTGCTGACGCGTTGTAACTGCTGTATAAACTGTTTTAAAGAGTGTCTCTTGTATATATAAAGCGTCTCCCACTCTAGTCTGGCCTAAGTAAGGAGTGAGAATTTTGTCTCGCTCTCTCTCTTTCTCTCTCTCTCACTGCTTTGAATCCCTCTCGTCGGATCCCATTACAAAGATACGTAATTACAATTTAATCTCATACATAAAGTTAAATAAATTAAACTGGCTGTGAATATTCATTGGTGAAGGGGCCTATTGATTGCACTGCAACCTACACGGTCTATTTTGCTACGCCTCTCGGGTGCCGTGGGCTTAGCCTTTAGCAACCTCCTTATCAGGTTAAGATCCTTAAGAAATCTTAATATCCTGGAGGGCTCTAGGTAGGGTAATGTTCCCCTCTTCCTCCTAAAATCCTCTTGAGTTTCTAAATCTTCTCTG
Source organism: Triatoma infestans (assembly GCA_011037195.1). Classification (NCBI taxonomy): domain Eukaryota; kingdom Metazoa; phylum Arthropoda; class Insecta; order Hemiptera; family Reduviidae; genus Triatoma; species Triatoma infestans. Next base: position 3,508 of record JAAEAF010005573.1, read on the forward strand.
CTGAATGGCAGCATCACATTCGTCCGTTAAGAGATGTGTTGGTTGCAATATTCATACAATGTTGTGTCTTCCATACGCTCCTCTTAAAATTATTGAACAGTTTCTTCATTTTCTGAAATTGTTATATTTGCTATCCCTTTTCAAAACTGTTGGTGGTTTTATTATCTACAAGTTTATATTTTCAAAATTTTATTTGAAAAATTAAATTTGCACATGCTAAACTGTTCATTTGGCAAATCATTTAAGATGGAAGTATTGGAAAAAACTTTTCACGCTGTTGCGGATTTCTGGTTTGAAACTCTTCCCTCCGACATGCTCGACAATAAGACGAGAACATCCTTTTTTTTTTATATTTAGTTTTGGTTTATCTTTATCTTAACAGCATTGTGATCAGTAAAATCTTTGTCAGAATTGGTCTTTTTATCCGACACGAGCTATTATATAGTGTCATAAGTGGCATAATATGGATATGCATAAAATTGAACATGAGTGTCCCGTATACCGAGAAGTAAAGAGTCAACCGACAACATTTATATACACGCTTCATGCTGAGAAGCACACTTTATTTTCAAGTCTTAGACGACAAGAAAGTGATTTTTAAAAAGTTTATCTGTTATACGCTAAACAGAATAAACAATCCAGCAATAATTAGTATGAGTATTCGAAGTTTGGTTAAAAGTAAGCATGCTCCGGGTATTTCTAATGAGCGCCTAAATGACATTTGAAAGGGCTTAAATACAAACACTGTTCTTGCATGCTAATCATTACTCATTTACCGGAACTTTTCATTTAATTTGTACTATGACTTAAAGTAATTTTATATGTTAACGATAATATCTGCACGCTTTACATTATTTGTGTATAGCACTTTAAAATTCAATATTTATACTAAGTTAAAGTATTTCTTTACCAACACTTTTTAAAAATTTTTAATTCTCTCTTAATAAATGAACATACCTACTATCAAAGGATCAAAAGGATTTTATAAAAAATGGAATTACTGTTGCGTAAAATTTTAAATAGTTAAATCAACAAGGCCTGCCCCCCCCCAACTATATTGATCTTCTTATTTTTATTACCTTTAAAAAATGAAGGCAATCATTTGAAAAAAAGGGAATAAAAAATAATTTAGATGAAAAAGTTATTGGTAGAAAATGAATAAAGTTTCTCGTTCTTTGTTTTTTCTTTTTATAAAGAGAAAGTTTAGGCATTTTTATTGAAGAATTCACCGTTTTTTAAGATTAAATTTAATGACATCTTTTTATATATATTTTTTTTCTAATATTTACACTATAAGTCAATTAATAATATTTTTAATACTTGAATAAAGTTATTTAATATTAATATTAGTTTAATAATTTAATATTAAAGATAATCAATATTTCTTTTGTTGCATATCAGAGGAATTTATTAAAATTGTGGTTAGATTTTATTGATATTTATACATTTATTTATATATATATACAGGGTGTCCCAAGGTATATGGATAACTACTTTTTCTCGGAAACTAAGATAGCTAGAAAAAAATCTAAAAAAATACGTGTCCCCGTAGTTTTTTTTGTTAGTGTGATGGATGCAAGAAACTTGAAATAATATTAAATTTTAAATGAATATAAATGATCAAAATAAGTTGCGAAGGGACCAGCCAGGTAATACGAATACCGTTACTAGGAATGTCCAAGAACCTTTATGGCTTTGTTCTGACCCCTTCTACTAACAAGGGAGGCACTAAACGGACAAAGAGAAGAAATATTTGAAGACAGACTCGTTCTAGCTACCAAAGTGAAAACATCAGAGCCATATCAAATTTTAAGAATTATTCCAATTAATTTATAAGCATATTGTTGTTAACTTAATTTCTCTTAGAGAATATATCCTTTGAAAAACAGTGCGACTTCCTTATTATTGCTAACACTTCATTCTCTTTTAAAATTACAAACTTATAAGCCCTTTTCACTAAAACGCTCGTGCTACACACTACCACTACTACAAATACAACTCCACACCATTACATTACATTGGTGGCAGCGGTGGGATATTTTCAACGAGAATCCACAATTTACAAGTACGTAAAAATTTTAATTTCATAATTAAACAAATTATCTATCAGATAATTTGATTGCTTTTTTTTAAATTACTTTCTCAGCGGAAATATCTTCAATATTTCCCATTATTGAATTTTCTAGTGAATTTCATTTTTAAATTTTTGTAATTGTACCATTTGTACTTCAATCCCTTTCGAATTTTGAATTTATGAGTGTACTTAATAGATCCCAAATTATAAAGATATTACGCGATAATAACCTTTCTGTTGGAGGCAATTTACTCCAATTACGTAGACGTCTTGAAAAAATATAATCTTTCCCCAAGCAATTCGTTCATTGACAAAATGTATAAGATTAATGGACAAGACATGGGCATCGACGCTGCTGTAGAATATTTACTTGCGCAGCAGCAATTAGCAAATCCTCCAATTAATAATCAACCTAATCCCTTAAGGAATTTGCAATTAATCAATAGCTTACCTACCTTCGATGGCGAAAATTCAGCCAAAGTGTCCGATTTCCTAGACCAAATTAGCCATTGTGCTAGTCTATCTGGCTGGGACGACGCTGCCAAATTAGAAATATTAGCACTTAGACTCTCAGGGTCTGCAAAAATCTTTTACGACACCCAGAAAGCGGAATTACAACGCCAGGGTACAAATATAACGTATCCTCTAATTTCAGAGCGACTTCTAGCCCGATTTCGTAAGGGGAAAACACCCCTAGTCCTCTTACAACAGATGACTAATATTCAGTCCCTACCCACTGAGTCTCCTGAAACTTTCGCGGATAGGATTAGACATATCCAATCCGCCATTCATTTAAAAGCTCAAGCTAACCCACTCGAGGCCTTACAAACAATTTTAGATAAACTGGCCACTGATGCATTCTTGAAGTCACTTCCTCAACCGCTTCGTAATGAGGTGCGAACGAAGCTTCCTCAAAAATTAGATGAAGCACTTTCCTATGCCAATGCCCTAAAGGAAGTCCAGGCTTCTGAAACAAACCCCACAGTTTTCGCTGTAACTTCGAAAAATTCTAATCGTACACCTCCATCTCCTTGTCGTTACTGTGGACAAATGCATTTCCACAGAGAATGCCCGCATCGTAATAAAAGTCAAAAGCCACAATTAAAAACAACTACCACTTGTAGAGTATTTAATGTAATAAAGAACAGACCTTGTCGCCATTGTTCCGGTCCACATTTTGACGTGGACTGCACCAACAAATTCAGACCAAAACCTCGTACTAACTTTGGCAAATTGCCTAAGAAATTTAATATTCCTCAAAACCTTAATCACAGAGCAAATAGTAATAATCGCTATAATAATAATAATCAATATTATAGTAATAATCATAGTCCTCGAATTAATTCAAACAATTCGCGATTTAACCCTTATTCAGATAGACCCCAGTATAGTGATAATAATAATAATGGTAGCAATAACCTCCAAAATAGGCCCACTTGCCAATTTTGTTCTAAATTTGGACATACGGCTCGAACATGTTTCCAGATACAGCCAAAAAACGGTTAAGCCCACAGCCGCTCTCACGAACGGTTGATGTTATGACCTTGGCTCTCATACCTGCTTTCACCAATTCTGATAATTTGTTAGTAAATTTAAGAATTGGCAAAAAATTTATTCGTGCCCTTTTAGACACTGGAGCTAGTCACAGCCTAGTGGATTCCAGTTTTTGTCGAAATAAGAACCTTCAGCATTCCAACATTATTTTAAAATCTCTGACTAACCAAGTAATACCTAATTATGGCATCACGTCCCTTCGTTTGCATGCGGACAATGTCGAAAATTCCAATTTTTCTGGCGAATTCATAGTTTCGCAATTAAAAGGCAATTTTCAATTAATACTTGGTAGAGATGTCCTTACATTAAATAGGGCAATTATTAATTGCGCACACGTACACTAACGCTCAATAAATTCAACATTCCATTTTCAAATAGTGCTCAAACGCACCAAATCAATTCGATTCAACAGCTACCCTTACCCAAAACCCTGCAGCTTCGCCACAAAATTATATGCCACCTCGCGCACACATAATACAAACACATACACTATATACAAAAATTCCTCTCGACACACAAATTCTGCTTACACAACACAATTCCTTACCTACGGGTCTCTACATGCCCAATTCTATCGTACATATTGCTAACAACACATGCACCATCAACCTTATAAACACTACCTCACACGAAATTGCTATTCAAAAACACTTTCCAATCGCTCATATCGAATACGATTTTGAAACAGACTTACAGACTCACACCATAAACGCAGTACAATCTGCTAACCAAACTAACACAAACGAAATCGCTCTATTTCAACAAGAACTTCTCAACAAATTAACGCATCTCTCTTCTCAACAACAACAACAAGTTCTACATGCCCTCACTCCTTTTTATGACGCTTTCACACACGACAACAATTTTCAAACAAAATTTTCTGGAGTCACTCACCACATTGACACAAAAAATCATGCCCCTGTGTCCAGCCGCCCCTATAAGATAGCACACTCCTAGGCTCCCATCCTCAAGGCCCTCATACAAGACAATCTTGATAGAGGTATAATAGAGGAAAGCAAATCCAACTGGGCTCACCCCAGTCCTTAAGAAAAAACACGCTGACCACACTAAAGTTGATGTTACAGACATTACACAGCTCCGAAAACAATACAGGTATGTGGTTGATCTTCGCAAACTAAATGCCATCACCACTTCTGAAATTTACCCGCTCCCGGATATACAGCATATCCTATCCACACTGAATGCCACCCGTTTCTATACCACCTTAGACATCAGTGGTGCCTTCCACGGCATCCTCCTTGACGAAGCATCTAAAGAAAAGACTTCCTTCGTCACTAATTTCGGAACCTATCAATTTAAGGTTCTTCCCTTCGGTTTAAAGAACGCCAGCAGCGCTTATCAGCGTTTAATGGACAAAATTATGTCCGGATATACTGGTGACATCTGCCACACCTTCATAGACGATATACTCGTCTTCCATGGGAAAACCTTCAACGAACACCTCCATGCATTATTAAAAGTAATGAAGCGTCTCCAGGCTGGTAACTTGTGTATAGACTTGGGTAAATGTCAATTTTTTAAAGACAGCTGTAAATATCTGGGTTATGTAATTAGTTCTAACGGAATAAGACCCGACGAAGAAAAATTAAAATCGGTTAAGAATTATCCGGTACCTCGTAAATTAAAAGACGTCAGAGCATTTTTGGGTTTCATAGTTTTCTATAGGAAATTTATCCCCAAATTTTCTGAGCTTGCTAAGCCACTCACAGACTTTACAAAGAAAGGTGTAAATTTTCAGTGGACACAAGAGCGTCAAGACGCTTTTCAAGCTCTCAAATCCACCTTAATATCTCCACCAGTTCTAGCCTATCCTAATTACGACCATGAATTCATCCTTACTACGGATGCAAGTAATATAGGTATTTCCGCAATTCTAAGCCAAAATATTAATGGCGATGAAAGGCCCAGAGCGTTTGCTTCACGTGTGCTTAATGAAGCAGAATCCAAATACTGTACTACCGAACGTGAATTGTTAGCCATCTCTTTGGGTGTAAAACCTATAGATATATCTTGTATGGCTACAGATTTAAGGTAGTTACAGACCACGCAGCCCTCCAATGGCTCAAAAACATCAAAGATAGCCACAATAAGCTCTTCCGTTGGAGCATGAAACTGGCAGAATTTGATTTTTATATTGAGCATCGTTCCGGCAAGAACATTGCACATGCGGACGCACTTAGTCGATACATAGGCTGCATTCAAGCCGAAACCGATGAATACTATCCAACGATAGACCTCCTGGAAGTCCTAGAACTTCAAAGTAATGACGCTGAATGTCAGAAGTTACTTCAAACACTCCACTATTCCTTAGACCAACAGGGTTTAATAGTGCATACTGTTGACAATTGCACGCTAGTGCCTAACCCTATGCGTGATACCATCATGAGATTATTTCATGACAATCCTCTCTCGGGACACTATGGTATTCATAAGACATATGACAGAATAAAAATGTTCTTCACTTGGCCAAATATTTCTACTGATGTGCAAAACTATGTACAAACATGTCATAGTTGCGCTACTAGTAAGTCGCATATTCCACACAAACCTCCCTTGGGTGATTTTCAAGAGCCAACGAACGTATTTCAGGCTTTATCTATAGATGTAGTAGGCCCCATGGAAGGTTCCACTAATCCAGACACAGGTGAGGAATACAAATACATCCTTACCATTATCTGCCATATTCTCGCTTTCTCGAGATGTTTCCCATGACAAATCAAAAGGCTGAGAATATTGCGCGGATACTTGTAAATGAAATTTTTACCCGTTATGGCACACCCAAGTACCTACTATCACATTTAGGTACCAATTTCACTTCTACCATAATACTTCAGATCTGCACCCAATTGAAAATCCGAAAAGTTAACACTACTCCCTACCACCCTGCTTCCAATGGCAAATTGGAACGTATCCATAAAACGATAGCTCGTAGTATCTCCCACTACTCACAAAACCAGTGGCACAAATATCTACCACTTATAAAAGCTGCACACAATTCAAGCCCAAATACCTCGACAGGCTATTCTCCTCATGAACTCATATTTGGGAGTAAGTTCAAATTTCCTTGGCTAGTAAACTTCCCATCCCGTGACCTCGATAATTTTAATATCCACACAAGGACATTGTACAATAAAATTAAAGAGGTACGCGCTTCAGCTAAGGAAAATAATGAAAAGGCAAAAGTTACTAGAGCCAAATATTATAATCGGAATGTATCTAAACATCAATTTCAGGTTAATGACAATGTTTACCTCAAAATTTTCAAACCTCAGGGCAAATTTGGTCATAAATTTTCTGGACCTTACAAAATAGACAAATTATACCCCAACCATACTGTACGCTTACGTATGGAAGACGGTAAAAAAGTAGTACACCTCAGTAAAATTAAAAAGGCATATATAAGGAAACTGCCACAATCCCAAAATAAACATCCTATGGTACTTCGAGACAGACGTAAAACATAAAACACTAGAAATCATTCTCATTCTACATGACACACTTCTTAACCTATTCTCAACTCCACAAAATACACCACATGTATATATGTATATATTTAATTAATGCCGTATAATTAATTGCCATATAATTAATAAACTTATTTACTATATAAAAAAAAAAAAAAAAAAAAAAAAAAAAAAAAAAAAAAAAAAAAAAAAAAAATGCATGTTATCAATTAATTAGTCTTAAGAACTAAAATGTATATTACTTACAATAATTTAAAATTTATTTTATTTGCAGAATCCAAAATGAACAGTAAACTTATTGCTGCTTAGTTAACACATTTTTCTTTCTGTTCCAGCGACGACGATTCAATGCAGAAATTGAGAAATTCTTAAATAATTGACATTGATTTAGTATAAATTTTTCATTATGATACACCTAATAATATAATTACATACCTAATATTAATAATTTGTATATATTTTTTTTTGCAGATTTAATGTCTAAAGCATAATGCCTATATAGTTTGATGTTTTGATGTTTATTTAGATATTCATATGTATCTAATTTTTTTTCAGTTCGCTTTAAAAGAAAATTGCATTACCTTATTTTTTTATATACTTGTCGATCTTTTGATTTATTAATCTAACATTTTTCTAATATTTCATTGTTTTCTTAATGTATGTTCAAGGTACCTAGAAAGCACAGCATAGCTGAATAGCTCTTGGATTACGACGGCCCAAATATGCATGCATACCCCACAAAGTAGCTACTTACCTTAATAACTTATTATTTACTTCAATAGAATAATATGTCTTAATTAATAATTTTAACTATAAGAATTTCTATAAAATTAAGTGTTCAGCAATATTTTAATTTAACATTAATTTAATTTAAAATTTCTCTTTCCAGAATCAAACTTCTTCACAGCTACATCATTGCATGTGTATGCATGAATTGCATGTCTATGAATGTATGCATGAATTGCATGTCTATGAATGTATGCATGAATTGCATGTCTATGAATGTTGCATGAAAATAGCATGTTAGCCATGTATTTATATATATATAAATTTATTTTGTGTTTAAAAGAATTAGTTTCAGATACAACATTCTACAAAAGGAATTGATACTAAACTTCGGATTCCTCATAATCCTATAATCCTCCTACAAACACACATAAAACTAAACTAAATCAAACAAACTTTTAAACTAATAATGAATCGATGAATTCGCTACGTATACTAATATTACCCCAACCACACACTGAGTACGATCACAATTTATTATAACCTATGATCATAGTAAATAAGACTACACAAACTGAAAATTATATATATCTGTTTGCAAATGCAACAGTTGTCGATGTACAACTAGGTCAACAATTTCTTTCCACAAGATGAACACCAACTAACTGCACGTATTTCCAAAGGGAAATAACAAAAATATACACAAATATGCCTGCACATGCAGCAATTAATAAATTAGACATATAAATATTACTTCAAGATGGACAAGAAAAGGACGCCAACTGGACTTATTCCAAATGGAATATTCACAAACTACACAAATTTCCAAAGGGAAATAAACTTACACG